>OU696481.1:2030000-2297500 GCA_916048165.1 Spilarctia lutea | reverse complement strand
ACAGAGTAACACGAAAGTTATAGTGGATATCTGATTCAATTGCCGGCTCGCATTTACTGGGCTAAGAGAGAGGGAAACCAAACTATATACAATGCAATAAAAAGTTAATAGTTACGGATTTTGTACTATTTTATAAGGAAATGTAGGTTGACGACAAAAGGGTTTTTAGAATTTTATTGGGTTTCGTTCAAGAAAAGGGACAAAAATATAAGATCATTTCATTTCATGCTATATTCAATATAAAAAAGAAATCGTTTGGGTATGTTAATGTAGTGGTTAAGGTCGGGTAACCAAAACCACTAACAAATGTTGTGTTCGTAGGAGTATATTGAATAAGACAGCAGAATGAAGATAAAAGTATTGTATTCAAAAGATGACTAACTATATACAAAAACAACACCATTATTTATACTGATTTAAGGTGAGAGTGAGTCAGATAGCATGCGTAGATGTAGGCGTATGACATCCCTCTCTGTTGCACATTTTAGGTGGTGTAGCGTGACGACGCAATGTAAAAATATATAATATAATAATATGTTATTATTATAGATATAATGTAATCGATTCCGTGACCGCTACATTAAAGATCAAAAATTGTTGCTTCCATAACTTTGTCTTAAATTAACTTGTAGTAGTTCATTGATAGAAATGGTCTCTTTTGATATGCCATAGCATTCGCCAACTTCCTCATCAAATATATCCCTGCCAACTTTTTCAGGTAGTCAGTATATCAAGCTGGAGAGCATCTTAATTCTATTTTACTATTTCAAGCTCTCCACAGTGCACCAACCTTTGAAAAAAAATCCTTCTCATTAAAAATATCTTTAATAACACAAGTCCCTGCAGGGTATACAGCTACCAATAAAGTTTCATTAGATAAGTCGTATTTTTTGTCCATCAATTTAGGTATAAATAACCAAGATAATAGCTATGATTCGTAGCTTGTTAGTTATAAACAGATTACATGAAAATGTTTGTAATATAAAATCTGCAGAAAGAAAATAACAAACATAGATTATCGTTACAAATGAACCTCGTTTGTTTGGGCACCAAGCTAACAAGCAGGTTTAATCTAATTCTGGATAGGATTAGGCCCAGATTGGAAGCAATTAATTCTCATCCTACCTATTTTTCCAGTTTCTTTGAATTTGTATTTATCTGATTTCCAGTAACTGAAGGAGGCAGTACTTAATGGTCTTATTTGTGTTCACCCTTACTATCAATAAATTCTTTTTTTTTTCTTTTAAAAAAAGACAACGCCCACATTAGGAATAAACATCCTGTGTCGTGGGGGACTTTACAAACATACATGAAACGGACACAAAGAACATCCAGACTCGGGACAACAATTCGTGGATCACACAAAGTGTTGTACCGCGTGGGATTTGAACCCAAGACACTTGGCGCAGTAGCAAGCAGCATGGCGACCGCTGAAACCACTCGACCAACCTTGCAGTCAAATCAAAAAAAATCTTTTATATTCTTTTGTTGTGATATTCGTCATTATCAATCATGTTTATATGTGGTTTACATTAATAATATATGTGTTACATTGACAAGGATTGCAAGAAGACAAGAAAAGGATTGCTTTCTGGAACTAAAGAGCATGGAATTTAGAAACTCACCAATAAATAAGGGTAGCTGAATCTCCTGTCTGTGTGTTTACATGATTTGGTGCTAAATCCAAATACTATTTTATTTGGATTACTATTTAATAGAATTAGTTATTTCGGTTATAGGAGAACCATGCTTCAGCAGATGTAAGCTGGCTCGACCGTAGTGATTTCGACGTGTGAGTGAGTTTACTGGAGCCCTAAATAACCTTCAGAATGTAGAGGGGGGACTGCACGTTTGGCTTAGTAGTTAAACGGTCGCCATGCCGTTCCCTACCTCGCCGAGTGTTGTGGATTGAAATCCCACATGGAACAACACTTTGTGTGATTCACAAATTGTTGTTCTGGGTCCAGCTGTTCTTTGTGTCCGTTCCATGTATGTTTGTAAGTCCCCCGCGACACAGGAATCGTTTCTAGTACTACTACTATTGATTTGCAGGTGCCCACAGGCGTCGATAACTATTTACCATTACAAAACCCATTTTTTAAATGTATGAGCCTGCCAAGGTACCTGATAGAAAACATGAGCAAAATCCAAGAGTGATGGTCACCGCACTCATTGCAAATGCAGACAATCCAAGAATTCATTAATTTGTTAATTTGCCCCCAAAATAACCACAAAATCATGTTTCGTCATTATTTGGCGCTTATTTGGATTTAACACCAATAAAGGCTTTTACTGTTATTATTATTGCTTTAGGTTCCTCTGACCATTCTTGTTCTTTGATAGCGTCATTACACTACACAATTTCCTGATATTAAATGACAATAGTGTAATAAGACTTACTGGCAATAAATGGAATGAAATCGTACAATAACAATTTTAAATTCAATTAAATACTGTGTACAACATTTTGTTATTTGTATAGATGTTTGTTATTGTAAAACCTTTATTTGTAGTGTTTAGACTAGACTGTTAATAAATTTGTTCTATGTTTGTATTACAAATTCAGTAATACGAATTTGTCATCTTAACTATTCGCCTACTTCAGTCAACCTAGTACTGGACATAGATCTTTCCTATTTTACGCCTCTCTTGTTGATTTTCAGTTTTGTTGTCAAATTTGTTATGAAATTGTAGTTAAAGAGTCTAGTAAGCTTCTTAAAACTATTGCTGTTTTTGTTTATGGAAACACTACTACTACATTAGAAACATACATCCTGTGTGGCGGGGGCTTTACAGACATACGAGTATATGAAACGGACACAAAGAACACCCTGACTCAGAAGAACAATTTTCGGATCACATAAAGTGCCTATCTATGCCCGATGTGGGATTTGAACCCTTTGAACACTCGGCGCAGAAAAAAGCGGCATGGCGACCGCTTAAACCAATTGGCCAACCGTGCAGTCGTGTATATAAAATTTGTAATATATATATATATATATACTTTTGATATAAATCTTGGTCTGAATTCTGACCTACCTATCACATTTTACTTCAATGATTAAATAATTCAAATCACATCCAATTATCTATTTTTTACGGACTATAGTGACTTAGAAGTTGAAATAAATATCTACATTAATTGAAAACGCCGCAGTCCTAACCTTAAAAACTCCCTTATTGCGATTATGATCTAGTCAACTATTGCTAATTATCGCAATCCCTGCTAATATATATATATATATATATAAATAGATACATTAACGTATAGTCCGGTCAATTTAGACCAAAAAATTATAGTGAAGCTACATAAATTCCCAACAAGCTGAAAATTAGTGAAATTATTCAAAACATAATTATAAACAATACCTGAAAGTTCCCCATCATTCCCGTGTGAGGAAAAAAAAAATTCAAGGTCAAAGGTCAAAAAAATGAGATTTTCACGATTTTCAGCAAAACGGTAAGTTTTATCATAAAAGTACCTTAGACAAAATTGTAGATCATAAAATTATCTATAAGATATGGATTCATACTTTTTACCTACGAGCCACCGTTTCTGGGATATAACGATTCAAAAAGTTATAAAAGTTGTTGTCGTCATAATATGCATGAGTACGCCACGTATCTCTAGAGTTGTTATATATTATTTTTTTTTACTCGAGTTTTTTCTCAGTTTTTATCCTAAATTCTAATACAGTGTCCCCTAAAACTTTTGTGAGTATTGTGCATGAATGTATTGCTGCTTGTTTTTGTAAACAACTTTTCTAGACGTTTTATGAAACCTATTCCTTGTGCTCTAGCTTTAAAATAACAAAACATTAACTCGTGAATTTCGTCTTTGGACCACTTTCTTCGTGCATGTTGAGTATCTTGTGAACTTGTCGTGGTCGATTCCGATGTACTGGCAGAACCAATGGAACGTCCCTTTTCTGCAAAGTGTCATTGGCATCTCAGTACAGGTCAGCTGTGGCATTTTCGAGTTCCCCGACTCCCGTCCGCCTGTTCAGTAGGGAGTCACTGAGACATCGGGAGCATCAACATTCATATGATTAGTGGATAATCATCATGATATTTTGAATCAAGCCTGGTACGAAAAAAAACAATGAATAAAACTGAAGAACGATTGAAAGTCCTAGACGCAGCTGCAGCTATTTTTTTATATAATTCATATACCCTCTACCGAGTCGCATGTTTGAAGATTTAAATAATGAAATCCCAGAATCGTTGACATTTGTTATGGAACGAATGATTTAAAAAAAATAAACGATCAAATTTAGATCATTTAAAATTAATATGCACAAATATTTGCCATTGTATCATGACTGCTGTTCGACCATGGTCTTTTAAGTCTAAATTACAATTAGGCCTCGCAGTTTTTTTTCATCGAAGGTTCGAATCTAAACGACTTATACAAAACTTTTCGGCTTTTGGTTTATGTGCTTCTTATAATGATACAAATAATGTACGAGGCAGCAGCAGTTTTCCATCGTCCTCCTCATGTCCTGATCACAACTGACCCGTGGAGTAGGAGGAGTAGGTCTACTGGGGAAACCACGTTAAAAAACGCACTAAGTACACTACCTCATAGGTGGCGTGGAAATGTGTGCATATTATAACAATAACAACTTTTATAACTTTTTGAATCGTCATATCTCAGAAACGGTGACTCGTAGGAAAAAAGTATTGAGCCATTTGTTATAGATAATTTTATGATCTACAATTTTGTCCAAGGTACTTTTATGATAAAACTTACCGTTTTGCTGAAAATCGCGAGAAACTAATTTTTTTGACCTTTGACCTTGAATATTTTTTTTTCCTCACACGGGAATGATGGGGAACTTTCAGGTATTGTTTATAATTATGTTTTGAACAATTTTACTAATTTTCAGCTTGTTGGGAATGTATGTACCTTCAAATGTCTAAATTGACCGGACTAGTATACAGGATTTACGTAAGTGGATTCATTATTAAGACACTTTAAGTGTAATACAAAATAATTACCTTCTAATATACGACGGACATAATATATTCATCATTTCGGTTCACCTACTTTAATAACAGGGTTCCAAGGTTGTCTTCAATATTGACCAGATAAGGGGAAGTAATGAAACATAATTAATACCACGGCATCTATCCAATAAATAGATGAATGGTATCGGAAAACTTATCTGTGCTTTTGTATTGATCTTTATGTTATTAAGATTTTATAGGCTGGAGTTAATAATAATAAATAAATATTTCGGACAATTTATTAACACACAACGCCGTCTAGTCCCACGCTAAGCAGAGCTTGTGTTATGGGTACTAGACAACTGATATTAATACTTATATACTTTTTTTTTGTAAATACATATATATTATACATAGAAAACACCCAAACTCCGTAACAAATATTTGCAGATCATACAAACATTTGGTCCGACCCGGGAATCGAACCCGAGACCTCAAGCACAGCAGTCGCTTACGCTACCACTCGCGCCACCGAGGCAGTCAAGTCAAGTCAGTTACGGACGAGAGATTTGTTTATTAGATGTTTGCAGTCACTTTTATTCATTTGTTGTCTTTTTATGCCATGAGTAGTCACCTGATGGTAAATTACCACGAGAATCCTTTGAATATCCCACTTTGGAGAAGGGGTTGGGAGGTAATACCACTAAGAATATTTTATTTTTAGAATAGACACTTACTTTGAACACAAATATATCGTAAATGGATCACTGAATCGAACAAGCTAAAATTAAATATTTAAAAAACTCCTAATCGAGTAATCATATTTATTTGAAATCCCAATGTAAATGGTAATAAAACCTAAAAGTACTCTAGATTAAATATGCTAATTTAGGTTTACAATCCAACTTTCAACAAACTTTTCCCCTTTTCTGTGTGAGCCAAGTGTTAAACTTTGTAAACAGACAAATAAAATGTATGATCATTATCCAACAGTTGGCGAGATCCAATCAAAGTCAAGTAGTCCTCACAAGAGTCAGCTTTGGCCTATCCGGGAATTTCAGCTGCGAAGTAACGGCTGATGCTCCATCTTTTGCCACGTCCATTGTTTCTAATACCATGGAGGTTGTAGGTAAGTGCTGTAGTTATTTTGATTAATTAACTTGGAAATATTATTTTCATTTAATATCTGTGTGAATCTCAACACTCTTCTTTTAGTTTAGTATAGCAGTTAACTTTCCTTTAGTTTAGCAGTTTAGTTTACCTGTACTTTAGTTCCTTTAGTTAATTGGTTAGTAATTCAGGATCACTAACCAGACAGACTTGAAAACGTTAATTTTCTTTAAATTTCTTTGAAACGTTGTTAATTCAGCCTACAGAAATATATTTTATCTACAGTACTCAGACACCCTTCTCTGTGACAAAATGTGGTTACAAATTTGGGACCTAAAGTTAAAAAAGGTGCGATAACATGTTCTGTGTTTGAAGCGTGAAACTTGAGCTCAATCGGTTCAGAATCTTTTCAAGTTTTTTTTTAATATAAATAAACATTTAAGATGTAAAATATGAATTAATCTAATTCTTATTTTTTTGAACAGCCCTCCCACCCTCAATGCCGATACTGCAGACAAGTCAGCATTACTATATACCCGGAGATGTACTCCGAGCCAACTGCTCGGTAGGCCCCAGCCGACCTCCGGCAGAGCTCGAATTCTTCATCAATGATATGCCTGTAAGTATCATCATCAGTTTGTAATTTAACTCAATGGAGTGTACTCGTCTAAACCAAATAAGAAATCAATAGTAGTTTTGTGTTGAGGTTTACAAAAATATTTAGTAAAAATAGTAATATGATGTTGACCTAAGTTATAGCAAGAAAAATACGAATCTAATACCTTTCGGGCGTTTCGGTGCCAATAAATCGATCTAACTAGAATTCGCTTTAAGAAAATTTGCAAAAAAAATAACATGGACAAAGCTCAGTGATCCAGGTACCAATAATGACATTGTTATCATATAAAACTTATCCTGTCCCACATCGATCAGTCTACTCGTATCTGGTCTGAGTCAGTGTGATCCCAAATATAACTGAGTCTAGATAATTTTGTTGATGAACATATGAAATATTATTAAATGTAATTTTATACCTATTTGATAAATACAATATGAATGTTAGTCGAATCCAAAACCTACTAGTTAACAATCAGGATTACTAACCATTAGACCAATAAATATTTTTTATTAATTGCTAATTCAATCAAAAATAAAGAACACAAATATATATATACGGTCAAATTAAGAAACCTCCTTCGTTTTTGAAGTCGGTTCAAAAAGTTTTCAATTGTATAAAGCATTCCTGCGAACGGCGATGTTTTTAGCTACAAGCTAGCTTATCGGCAAACACCGGAGATAACAAAGGTTTCTTCGCTTGGATGCTCAATTTTGATCTCTCTATCGTACACTGTGGAGTTTGCTATTAGAACAAAATTATTTTCTATATAGGTATTTAAAAATAAATAAAGATGTTACAGAATACTCTTGATGTTATATGTGTGATCTATAGTTTCATTCTTGCTAGGCTTCTTTTGAAATATACACTTTATTAGTAGATTTTTTCAATTTAGATTCTCACTTTGGAACCGAATTTCTATTAAAGTTAGAAATTTTCTTTAATGTGTTTTATTTTAATAATTTTTTAATCGTAATTACGATGGAATACGAATGATATTCTGAAGCGATTCACGTCAATATTATATTTTATGATAAGTTCAGTTTATTCATAATCATTGCAATTGAAACAATGTTGAAATATCCGTAGCTAGTTCCCAAAATACAAATCATAAATATAACTTATCAACTAGGAATGATCGTGCCAAAGAAGCGCAAAATTGATTTAAAGTAGAGTTATAAGATCATCATGATACTTTAAATCCATTTCCTGCTTCTTTATATTTAAAACATAATGATGTAATTGCTTAGTAGTTAGAATCCAGTATATTACAGAAACACAATTTATTACCATTTAGTTTATGCAAGCACTACGCAGAATTGATCGCTGAACCCGGATATTTGCGGCAAAAAGCCACTGGAACGGCTATCTCATAACCAATGCTTTATCTTAAAGCAATATCCTGTCTAATATTTATAGCTTTTCACATAGCCAATTTATTACTATAAACATCTACTCAGCTAGACGCAATAACTTCGCATTTTATTACGAAAAAGTAAGTCCTTTGACTAACTCTGAGATATAAAGTAAATGAAAAACGTATTTCAAGATTCTAATCAGAACTTCAAACCAATGGTAAAACGAATTTATTAAATATTATCAAAGTCGGGTATACCAAAAACATATTTAGTAATTTGGGACTTTGGTTAAACCCTAATTGATTAAATATTTTATATATATACTATCAAAAAGACTATCAACTGTGTAGAACTAAACCTTATATACCTCAAAAGTATCAATTATTTTAATTTTAAATACATTAGCTCAGGTTTCGTTTCGAACAATATTATAATCCGCTTATGAAATCCGTCACTTCCTTGAATTGAGATCTTTCAAAAGAACTTAAAATAACTTTACGAAAGCTACGGTTGTTCCAACTGAAATTCTATAGTGGCAAGTTTTAATGCCTTCGTAGCTTCACATTTCGCGGATACCACAGCGAATGCTTTTGAGATTTTAGTATCTAGGACGCTGTTCAGCTTGCATTGTTTAAGTAGATCTGAACTAACTGCATTATAGCAGTTTCTTTGGCACAGTGATAATATTATGATTTTTGAATACAATTTCTAACAACTAAAAGCTTCTAGGGATTTAATAAAATGAAAACAATTAATATTCTTGTTTTTTTTTTTTTTTTTTTATATCTGCAATCAGCCATTCGGCTTTTATCAGATTTGAAGGTCATTTCGAGATCAGTTTGAGATTCACACCCTCTGGTGTGTAATCTCTTTGTTTGTCAGGCTTATACTGACGCTAGCGGCTTTCTTTTTAGTCTATAGCTAGACTCTGAGGACTCTAGGAGTGCCACAGCTAATTGATTGCTGTGTTGTTGGAGTCTTGCCTAATATATTTTTTGTATGAGTTTTCTATAACGTCTTCAACTGTTGGCACCTGTAGAAACTCATGCACTTCAGTGTTTCTCGTAAACCAAGGTGCACCGCTTAAGATTTTCAACGTTTTATTTTGAAAGCGTTGCAATATTTCGACATTGGAATGACTTGCTGATCCCCAGAGCTCTATCCCGTACGTCCAGATAGGTTTTAGGACGGATTTATAGATTATATAGATTTATTTTCTAAGCTAAGAGAAGACTGTCTGCCTATCAGCCAGTAAAAATCTTTAAGTTTTCTGTTCGCCTGGTCTCTTTTGGTTTTTATATGTTCTCGCCAAGTAAGTCTTCTGTCGAAGTGCATTCCTAGGTACTTTACGACACCTTTTTGGGGCAAAATGTCACTGCCTAGTTTCACAGATGGACAGTCTCCCTTTCTCAGACTAAAGGTTATGTGGATTGACTTTGCAGAGCTAGCTTTGATTCTCCATTTTTTCAGCCATGCCCCAATTTGATCTAGGTGATTTTGGAGTTTTACGGATGCCGCAGTCCGATCCACGTCACAAGATAGAACCGCAGTGTCGTCAGCGTAGGTTGCAGTAACAATTAAGTTTGAAGTGGGTATATCAGCAGCGTATACTGTGTACAAGATAGGACCCAGCACAGAGCCTTGGGGCACTCCCGCCTCTATGGGATAGAGTAACGATAAACAGTTTCCAGACCTAACCTGGAACACTCGGTCTTCCAAGTAGGATCCGAGAAGCATGTATGCAGGGTGTGGTAAGCACATTTTAAGTTTACATAGGAGTCCCTTATGCCATACTCTGTCAAAGGCTTGTTGTATGTCAAGAAAGACAGCAGAGCAATACTCCCCTCTTTCCAAGGATTGCCGAATTGTGTGAGCCACTCTATGTATTTGTTCAGTTGTTCCATGGTTCGCCCGAAAGCCAAACTGGTGCTGTGGGATTGTTCCCTGTTCCTCCAGCATAGGCAGCAATCGCCGCAAGAGTACCCTCTCAAAGAGTTTAGATAATAATGGAAGTAAACTTATTGGTCTATATGATGTTACTTCAGAAGAAGGTTTTCCCGGTTTACATATCATGTGGATGATTGATATCTTCCAAATGAGTGGAAAATAGTGCAACCTCAACACTGAGTAGAACAGAATAGTGAGTAGTACAATTCCTTTTCTTGGCAAGTGATTCAGAACCTCCGCTGTAATTAGATCAAATCCTGGGGCCTTTCTCTTTTTCAATTTTTTAATGGTATTCTGTACTTCAGCAGGAGTACATAGTCGTAATGGAAGAGACATTTGCTGATCACTTTCGATGATTTGATTGATTTCCTCCTCCGCACTCCCATTGTCGTGTTCATGAGGTTTGAATACATCCTTCAAAAACTCCGCAAATACTTCTACCTTATCAGCGGGCTTTCTGGCCCATTCACCATTTGACTGTCTTAATGGAGGCATGTGTTTTTGTGGCCGATTTAATGACTTGGTTATTTTCCAAAGAGAGTAATCATCTGCTTTATATGGTGATAAATTCCTTAATTTTTCTTGCAGGGTGTCATTTTCATGTTCTTTGAGCATTCGTTTCAGTTCCTTTTGTGCTCTGTTGAGAGCTCTTTTATCGTGGGCGTTCCTACTTGTGTGCCACTGTCGCCTTAATCTCCGCTTTACTGTTATCATTTCTCGTATTTCTAATGTGGAGTCGCGGTTTTGAGTCCCATACTTTAAACTTGGAGTAGATATCCAAGCAGCCTTTTGAATTAGATTGGTTGTGTTAATAGCTGCCTTTTCTATGTCTTCTTCTGTTTTAAGTGGGATGTGTAGATTTGCGTTTTCCCCTATAAAGTGTCGAAAGGTGTTCCAGTCAGTTTTACGATTGTATAGTGTTTCGGGAGGTTCTTTCAAGATAATTGTAGTGCTTATTGTGCAGATCACCGGTGTATGATCGGAGCTACCGTCCAAGCAGGATTCCATGTGTGTGTACAATCCTGACATACCTTTCGTGATGAAGAAATCTATCAAATCGGGCGTCTTGTTGGGATCAGCTGGCCAGTAAGTTGGCTCATATGTTGTTGATATCCTAAGCGAATTTGAGTCTATTGCCTTCTTCAATTCTCTGCCTCTGGTTGTGGTTAGTCTGGAACCCCAGAAGGTATTTTTAGCGTTCCAGTCTCCTCCAGCAATATATCTGTTACCAAGTATGCCAAAAAAATCATTAAACATTTGCTCATTAATTCGATGCCGAGGCGGGCAGTACACCGCTGCGATGTTAAGTGAGCCGTGCCAGTCGTCCACCGATATCACAGTACCCTGCAGATATGATTGCTTGAAGCTTAGAAGAAGGTGATGTTGGATGTTTTCTTTTATTATAATTGCTGACCCAGCGTGTGACGTTCCATCTGGATGGTTAGTGTAATAGATATTATACCCTCTCATCATAATGATTTTGTTGTCCGTCATATGTGTCTCTGATATCAGGAGGACGTCTATTCTGTTATTATTTAAAACTAATTCTACTTCTTGGCTATTAGGAGATAGGCCATTTACGTTCCATGTAGCAAGTCGTAGAAATCTAATCATTTATTATATTGGGCTATTATAGTTGTAAGGAGACCCATTAAAGTACCCATTTGCTGAATGAGAATATCTATTTTCTCTGATTGCTTAATGATTATCTGTTGTATTGAACTTGTTGGTTGAGTATTCTCTTTTTTCTTGTTCCAATATGTCATATTTTCAGAATCTTGTGATTGTGAGCTTGTAGGCTGCCGCCCAACATAAGGGCTTGGTTTTAGTGGCGGGAAGTCTTCTATTTGGAAGTCAACAGTATTACTTCTTGGATGCTTCATTGGAACTTTTTTGTGGGATGTATTCATTTTTCTAGCACGGATCTCTTTGTATACTTGGCACCCCTTGTAGTTAGCAGGATGGTCTCCAAGGCACAAAGTACAGATAGCAGGTGTATTTCTATCTTTCTTTGGGCAATCTATTGTTCTATGTCCTTCTGCACATTTAACGCATCGATAGGGACGCATGCAATTGTTTTTCGTGTGTCCATACTGTTGACATCTAATGCATTGTGGAATTTCATTTGTTTTTCGTGGATCTTCTATTTTAACTTTTGTGTGGTATATGCTCAAACTCAAACTCAAACTCAAATCATTTATTTCCATAGGCCCCAAAAGGCACTTGAACACGTCAAAAATACAAACATAAAAACATAAAACAAAACTCCTAATACTAAATGCACTGAGATGATTTGAATTACCGGAGCTTAGATTGATTTCGATTCAACTCAAAGGTTTAAATTGAAATCAATCCAAGTACCAGCTCCGATGGGTATTGCATTCATAAGAAGAGCTGGTGAGAAACTCATGTGCACCATCTTTTCAGATAATTCATACAAAGCTTGTTTGTTTTTGACAACAGTATTTCTATGTGCAAGTTAAGGCAACCAAAACACAAAGGCTAGAAAGCGGTCTAATAAGATATTAAAGCTAGGAAAAAAAATTTTTTGTCGTAATAAAAATTAGTCCATAGCATATAAGGTTGCAATCACTTACACATCAAGGAGTAAAAGCAATGTGTGCATACATACTGGTCCTAGAGAAAAAGAAAAAAAAACGTTTAAAATGTAATAAAATAATAAATACAAATTATTTAAGCTCCAACAATGTAAACAATGTAAATAAATGCAGAATAAGATGTCAAGAATTAATTACAATCCAATAAATTATTTCACTTTCACTCACATCCAAGGCACTGCATCAGTCAAGAAATCGTTTATCGTATAATAGCCCCTCTCCACAAGACGACTCTTAACGGCACTCTTGAACTTTTGTAGGGGTAAGTTCAAGATTTCGACAGGAATTTTGTTATAAAAACGCACACCAAGTCCTTCAAATGAATTGTGGACTTTGTTAAGGCGATAATGTTGGCCTACTAATTTGTGCTTATTCCTTGTGTTTAGTGAATGATGATCACTCTTGCAACTATATTTATCTATGTTTTTTCGTACAAACATAATATTAGCAAATATATATTGAGATGCAACTGTTAAAATACCTATTTCCTTAAATCGTTCTTTCAGAGAATCTCGAACTTTAAGTTTGTAAATCGCACGAATTGCCCGTTTTTGAATTACAAAAATGGTTTGAATATCAGCTGCCTTGCCCCATAGTAGAATACCATATGACATGACACTGTGAAAATAACTAAAATAAACTATTCGCGCAGTTTCAATATTAGTTAACTGGCGAACTTTCCAAACAGCGAATGCCGCGGAGCTCAGTTTCCCTGCTAGATACGATATATGGGCGATATATGGTATCTATACGCTTAAGTTGAAGGTTATTTGGACCAGGTTCTACATTCACGAAGAACATATTTAGTGCTTTCTTGTTTCTTCTAGAAACTGCGCATACAATTTCTCCTCTGACTGTATTTCCAGTTTTTTCTATTTCGTGAACAATGGCATCTTTTGGAGTTGTGTGGTGCAGGTTTGTAATCACAATTCTGCAGCTCCTTTTGTCTTTTTGTGTGAATGTATGTCCTATAAGTCCATTCTTTCGAATAAGGTCAATGATGTCTTTGTATGATTCACTTGTCTTTGTCATTACTCTCAGCTGGTCTTTTGTTACTATTTTGTAACTGTAACAATCACTAGGTACGGAGCTATTCAGGAGCTCTGTCAGTTTTGAGACATCCATAATTCCATAGAGAATTATGGGTGGTGGTTTACTACTTTTCTTGGATTGAGTTTGGCTTTCTATTGACTCAGTGGGTTCATCAGGCACATCTAATGGGAGATCACTGTATCTGTTGGAGATGTTAATGGAGGTTGGTGAGTTTTGAGATGGCTTATTCTTCATTCCTGGAGGCGGTGGGCTGGCAGATATTTTATTTCTTTTAGGGTTTCGTTGCATCGGTACTTTTTGCCATTCAGGGGGGCATCTGTTATCATCATGATCCATGATGATAGTCTCTGAAGGTGTTGGTGGAGATTTTTTTTCCTTTGCAGTGCCTGCTGTACTTCCAAGTGAGGAAGATCTAGGTCTTGAGATAAAGAGGCTACGATGAAATGCCTGTTGTACAAACTTTTTGGTGCTGCCAGTAGCATTCTCCGTCACAGGGGCCTGGTCGCCTACCCCAGTGCAGACTTCGGTAACCAACTTCACACTCGCAGGCCCGGGTACCTGCGAGCGCCGGTCGTTAGCTGGATCGCATGACAAATCTATTTCGCTTTCGTTCATGTTTCATATTATAAGTTGGGATATACGCACATCACTTTCCCAAGGTGGTGCGGTTGCACTTTGCAGAAGGGATTTAGTCCTCCCGAGGATTGCAAGTACCTCGATACAGGATTTTGCCGCCGCCTGTTGCTCGGCGTTGCTGCTCAGTTAGCACCACCCAGGGGACACGTGTAGGGTGGACCTATCGAAAGGTGGTAAATCCTACGGACGCGAGCAGCGTTGCCCCCCTATATATATATATTCTTGATTTGAACACTTATTTACTGATTCATTCCTCGACGAAGACTACTTGATTTTCTGGCAGCCGTTATGAGGTGGATATATCTCCTCCATAATGGTAGCCCGGCATCAAGTCAGTCTTTTATATTTCTTATTTATTAATTATGACATTTAATATGTTTTAATAATTTAATTAATTATATCTTTGACTTTCGGAATTATCTGCATTATTATTACAGCTCGGTTACTTGCATCTAATATTCAATTGACAGATATTCCGGAAGTCAATTACACAATCACAACTGTATTTTACAATTAGGATTACCGCTAACACAACAAAATGAATTTCATAACTTAAAGTTATCATAGAACGAAGAAGGTTTCTTGTTTTTCTGTTTATTGGGCTTACCAATCGTGTTGGTTTGGTTAGCCCATTAGTTGTTAGTGGATACACAGAAAGACGCATAACACGATTTTACTTTTTACTAGTCAATCTATCCAAATCCGTTCAGTATTTTTTGCATGAAAGAGTATCTAACATCCTCACAAACTTTCGCATCTATAATATTAGTAGGATGAGTATGATTAATAGAACTGTGTATATTATAATACTCTATAATATAATATACCCATAACGTAAAGATACCCTCAGGCTTAAGTTTTAACTAATCTTAGAAATCACAATTCACCTAATGTTAAGGCCAAACCTTTCGAATATGGCAAAAACATCTCTAAAACGGTTTTAAAGCTTTCATCAAATTGTTTTGGTACCTTATTACTATGCACACACTAAAATGTAAATCACATTAACAAATTTGAATAGCAGTAAACAGCCATTCCTGTTTGTTGTGGTGTGAATATAACAACTGTTGACGCATTGTTTGTTGTGTTGATATTTGCAAATGTTCGTTCCTTCGTCTGGGTTGAGGAATATTTCAACAACAGCTGATCTTAAGTAAATTTAAACCTAATCATATATTCAAAAAGTCTAATATAATCTAAATATTGGTTGTTATTACGTTGTTTCGATAAATATATGGTATTCATTATTCTGAGAAATTCTATTTTATGTTTTTGTCAAGTTATTTCGAAGAAAAACTCCTTTACAAGAATACAAAATACTTGTATATGTTTTCTATAAATAGTAAGGTAAAAATATACTCAAAAGATCAAACATTGATTGAGTTGTATTTTTTTTAATACAATACGAAATTTTAATTCAAAAAACTTTAAAAACTGGAAAAATTTAAATGAGACGAGGGAAGCACCAGCTTATAAATAAAAAAGAATCATTAAATCGATTCACCGAGTCAAAAGTTTTGAGGTAACAAACATAAAAAAATACAGTCGAATTGAATACTTCCTCCTTTTAAAAGTCAGTTAAATATTATGTCAAACAAGTCTAAATTGTAGCGTTATTTCGCTCTGTTTTCATAGGTCACTCCGAGCTCACACCAAGTATACCCAGCGCCAGAAGGCCTCTTTCGCTCCGAGCTCTATGTAAACTTCCAGCTGTGGCCAGCTCAGTTTGAGCGAGGGGCACCAATGCTTCGCTGTCAAGCCCAAGTTGGAGACTTGTACCGAGATGATGCCGTCATTGCTCTATATTCGGGCAATAGTGACCCTAAAATTGAAAGAGGTAAGTCAAGAAATAACGTAGAGAATATAACAGTGTGTATATATTTAATATATTTTCAAACAACTTAGCATTACATGAAAAAGCTACCACTTGGTGTCCTCGAAAAAAAAATCTGTAAAATGAAAAGTTAAAATATCTATATTTTTTTGTGAATTTTTAAATATATTACGCATTTCAAAAAGCGACGAGCGATAAAACTTTCTACAATGCTAGTCACACAAAAGATTGTAATATAGGTAAAAACATACATTAAAAAATGCCAGATCTAGTAATATTATTACTACATCTGGCAAACATAGAATTAAAACACTGTACCTAGAAATTTGAATTTTCTTTCTTCAATTACAAAATTGTCTGAATTGCCGCAACTAAAATTATACCTTTCACAGAATTCTGGATTTCTGTAATCTCAAGGGTAGATTCATAATATGAAATTATATAAAGTGCCCAACACAGCAGTACTTACAAAATTTATTCATTACAATGTTCTGAGAAAGGGCTTGTACGTCGTGCTCCTTTCAAGCATAATTGCCTTTTTCATGGCGGTCTATAATGTCTTATAAAATCTGAGGATTATCACTTCACATGTGAAAATCTGGTACTAACGGCTATTACAGATATCTGAAGCTATTAGTGAAATTAAATACATATTTTTTATTGTCCACCAAATGCTTTATGTACTCTATCCAATATGAAGTGTTAGTCATAGAAATCAAGCAACTCATTTTAGTAAGACTTGATTCTTTTCTGTAATAATTTTTAATAAATTAAAAATCCTTTTCGAGGATCTATTAATATTAATAAGGAGAGTGGTTAATTTGTTATTAATTAAACTACAGTGATCATAATATTATTATCCTATTTGGGTATTACTTCAACATCACATAATGGCAGCGGATTATAGTTAAATGTTGTAATTGTGCTATCACGTGCCATATTGAAATCGATTACGTCATCAAACGCATTAACAGCTTCTCATTAAAATACACAATCGTAATCTAAGATTAAACTGTGATCCATAAAGTTTAATGGTTAGGTTGGATATACAATCAGTTGGTCTTAACCTCAACGCAATAAAGTAGGTACAGGTAATCGAAAAGATATTTTTACTCTACTATATTAAGTAATATTTTAAACACTAAGACATTTCCGTCTTTAAAACTGGATGGTTCATAATATAAATATTATTGAAATACCTCAACTCAAGTATTCAAATGTAAACAAACTCAAACTATGCAAGTACCATATATGTAGTTGTGTGAACTATTTCAATTTCGAGCTGACCAATGGACTGAAATAGTCAGTAGTCACAATCCTCAACACAATACAAAACTACAAAGGTTACAATCGACGATCACGATTAGAACATAACATTGTAATTTTACAAGTTGTATATGTAAATTATAATGTGAAACCAACTAAGGTATTTCTATTTGACATATATGTAAATCATTAATGACAAAGTAAGATACCATCCAGTACATTTTACTGCTAACTTTTACCCCAAACAAAAACATTAAAATGACAAAAGATCTTCAAGACAAAATTAAAAACCATTTCGTAGTAAATTGATTACCGTTAGGTGAAATGGAAATAGCAAAATATTTTCACGCGGCGAATTCCAAAAATTGCAGAACACGCCCGCATCTCTTTAATATCCGACGAGAGGAAGCCCGGCTAATAAGATTACGAGAACCAAAGAGGGCATTGAGGGCCCAATGAGTTATTGCCTGCCGTCTCATTTGCCCAGACAATTTCCTCTGTGGGCAACAGTGCGGTGTTTGTCGGTAGATAGTAAATTTATCTTTGACTTAAGGGATACACGCCTACTCTCACATGTTTGTAATTCTATTCTAGGAATTTATCATATTTAGAACAAAGAACTTATACATAAGTACATAAGTATTACATCGTAAGTAATGGGTTTATTTGTTTCAGTTAATGAAAGAACATTTGTTATTGCAAAATTTCGGTTATTGGAATTTGTATGTTAGAAATTACTTTTTATTGGTAATTATGCGTATTTGATCAGATTTTGTTGCTTTTTACTTCTACTTACTTCTGGATTGTTTGATATCTATATAGTATTAAACGTGGTACAATATGTTAAGGTAAATATTATTTCTGAACTGTTACTAAAAGTTATGTTAAGAATATTCACTTCGAATATTGCGTTTTAATGTATTTAAATTTACAAAATGAAAGTATTTTTTGGTGGATTTTAAGCACAATTTTTACGATAGTAAACAATTACATCTCCATTTAAATGAAAGCCACTCAAAGTATTTTAATAGATTTTTCAAATCCAATGCTTTTATTTATGTTCATTCCTCTACCGTTTGTATTGAAACTTATGGTAATGCAATATGATTTATCATTAAGTATCTTTATGGGTAACCATGAAATACTTTTGCCTATGTAGGTCTGCCTTCTTAGCCAATACAAGTGTTTCACATCAAATCTCTTTCTTTAATTGACAACGTCTTGTTTTATTAGCTAATATTTTATTTTGTCTACGTGACTTCTTAATGTTGAGACGACATCATTCCCGTACATTTGTTATGTATCTATTATCGTTCACTTTTGTAGTATGTCAATTTGGATAGGGGGTGACGTGTGTTATCCAAGCTACATGACTATTTTATGCTTTACTTAATGCAACCATTTTTATTATTATTTTTAATTAAAACTATTATTTTGCAGATTACAGGAAATAAAATTCAATTCTATCTTTTGTTTCAGTAACATCACCAGGATCTGCCTCCCATTTACAAGTGTGCCAATTTCTGCTGTTGATTCTAATTGTTGTTTGGGCCAACAACACATAGGTTTCAAACCATAAAGGTATAATGTGTATAAATATAAATTTAATGATAAAAATTATAAATAGGTAGATGTATTCGATAACTTCGGATAAAATTGTGAATTTAAATGAAAATAGTTAATTGTACCTAAAGAGCTGATGACTATGCCAAAGAATGTAAAGACTTAAGAATATTGTTGATTTAATACAAATTATATATATGTCATGGTTTGTTTTATTTGTGAACACTTGGCTCATCATCATCACTTGGCATCATCAGCCTGTTGTAGTCCACTGCTGGACATAAGCCTCACCCAAGGAAAAGCACAGTTTCCGGATTGTTGCTTTTGGCATCCAATCGCTGCCAGCCCTCCTATACAAGTCGTCCCTACATCTGGCCAGAGGGCGTACCACACTACGTTTGTGTCCACTCCAGAACGCGCTGTTAGTTAACATTATTTCTTAAGTTTTATAAAGTAAGTAATTTTTTAATCTCTGTTATTCAATGTATTTATTCGTTTCTAAAGTGTTTAATTTCTTTTTTATTATATTAAATAGCTTTTGCCCGCCTTCGAATATGTCGATTATTACCGTGATGAGTAGTCTTTATCCTTCCTTTGTGTTTTCGTAGAAAACCGTACAGTGGTTTTTTATGTATGGTTTTGCCAAAGTGACTGTCTGAAGTCTAATCTGCCGGGACGAAAGAATAAGCATTATCAAAGAGTGAAAGCGTAACAGATCGATAAATATACTTTCTAATTTATAATATTATTATGAATTAGCAAACAGCAGGACAATTATATATAAATATACGCTACACTCACTACAATACATTTCTATGAGCTGTATCAAATAGATATCCTATGAGTGGACGGTCCATAAAGTTATACTTAAAATAATGAATGGCTCATAACACAATTTATTCACTTATCTTTACAAATAAATAAAATTGGAGTGTCTGTTTGTAATATTAAAATAACCGCTTTCTACTGCATATGAATGTATATACGGCACACATACCAAAACATATTTTTAAAATTTTTGTCTGTTTATCTGTCCGTTTGTTCCGGCTAATCTCTGGAACGGCGGGACCGATTCGGACGGGACTTTCACTGGTAGGTAGCTGATGGTACAAGGAGTAACTTAGGCTTACAGTTTTTAGATTAGCTTCGCCCCGCGGCGTTACCCACGATACGACAATAACCGCGGGTAACACCGCGGGGTTCAGCTAGTCAATTATATAAATCTGGTTACTCAGTAGCAATTTACTTTACTTGTAGTTTCTATTTAACCGTAGTATATAGTTGAGGTGCTTACAGGTAGTAAGCTACAGTAAATGTTATGTTTTAACATGTGCAGCGAGTTCAAAAAAAATGTAGTTAAGTTTACTTTTAAATTTGATCAAGATAAGCTTTTCTCACAATTTACTATTTTTTTATTATATAGGAAGAGACAAACGAAAAGTTTGGTCACCAAATGCTAAGTGACTAAGACACTTTCAGATCAAGACTCAAAGAGTACATTACCACTCTTTGAATAGTTTTTTACAGTAAGGATTTTGGTAACCTGACTCACGTGTGGAAAATCAACATAAAAAAATCCCAGTATACAATGACTAATTCATAACATGTACGAAAATCCTCTATGACACCAAAATTGAGAGGGAAGTGTAATTAAAAAGTTCATCTGCGTCCGTTTCGACTGCCAAAGCTTTATTGCAATTCACGACAAACAAGTGGCTTTCATACATGTGGTGTTTTGTCCTATTCGCTTTTGATATATGTACTTCTATTAAAAACGTTGGTATTCAATAATTTGACAAATATATATATATATGACAATTAGGCTATTTTATGCTTTTAAGGTAATTTAAAGGACTAATTAATCAACCATGTGTTGCTTTGTATTCCAAAGAAAAGCTATATGAGGCTTATTTGTCGATTTTTCAATTCCAATTTCCAAAAAAGAATCTAAACAAATTACGCGTTTCTTAAAATAAGAAAATATGTCATACTGTGTATAAATACATTATCATCAGAGATTAACAGTTCACTCACAGATACCCAGATCAAAAACACAGTAAACCAAAAAGGTATAGACACATAAAAGGATCCTAGTCGGAATTCCTTTATAAAAAATGGGTACCATTTCGAAAAGTTCGTCTAAAATCTTCAATCAACCTAAATAAAGTTCCTAAATTTAAAAAATTCGCAGGTATAACTGAGAAAATGTATCAGAATGAATACAATTCTATAATTAGTATTACTTACATACTAAGGTGCCTTTGAGTTGCTATAAAATCAATGGCAATATTGAACTATTTCCAAAGTTACTTTTTTCCTTAAATAAAATAATGTAAATGTTTATTGATTGGTAGAAAACCAACTCAAATTAATTGTGATAATAAATTACTTGTCGTCCGATGATCCGATGTTCGCATCCATCGACATAAGCGACAACCATATACCGATGTATATGGTTGTCACTTATGTGGGTGGATGCGGACTGCCCAGTACCGGGATGGTTGGCGCTCGTTGGGGGAGTCCTTTGTTCAGCAGTGTACCTTTGTTCACGGCTTCAGTAATGTAACTTTCAAGGAAACCAAACCGTGGGAGAGCCGCGCTTCGGCATGAATGGGCCGGCTCGACCGGAGTGATATCACGGCCTCACAGAAAACCGGTGTGAAATAGCGCTTGCGCTGTGTTTCACCGAGTGAGTGAGGATACCGGAGGCCCATACCCCAACCCCTCCCTCATTCCCCCTCCCCATCCCCCAAAGGTCAGCAACGCACTTGTGACACCTCTGGTGCTGCGGGTGTCCATGGGCGGCGGTAATTGCTTACCATCAGGTGATACGCCTGCTCGTTTGCCATATATTACATAAAAAAAAAAAAAACCGATTGTATGTAATAAAAAATAATTCTTAAAAATTATGAAAGTGAATGTTATAAACATTAATTTCTGTTTTATATTTTTAGCTTATTACTTCATCTCTTATAAAATTTTATCCTTATAATTTACCAGTCTTGGTTATAAAATAACTATTGCTTCATATCAAAATTCATAAATTTATGTAAAATTTAGATTATCTTATTATGCTCAAAGCCCTGATATTAACCTAAATTAAATATTCTTAATCTTCTAAGAGTTCCAGTAACGTAAAGAGATGATGTAATCTCGAAAGTCTTAAAAACATTCCAAAAATGTTTTAGACCATTCGAATAAATTGAGAACGGGTGGAAATTCCAGCGTACTGGTCATTAGGCCTTACACGATTTCATGTAAGGACATGAGCTGAGCCTCGAAAATTACCGAGGACCGTCCTAAATTTACCGAGTGAATACAGAGAACGAAGTATGTACAGTAAAGTTAATTAGTTCAGCAGTACACATAAATTTTAGGATACACATTTAGTACTGGACTCGGTTTTAAGAAGCTTATGGTATTACATTAGTAAAGTAAACAGAATAATTCTTAGACCTAAAGTCACCATTTTTATTTGATAACTTCTGGCTTTCTACAAAAATGAGGAGTAAAGTAGGTAGAAAAGTATTTAATGCCAATATTTTGCAAACTAAAATTTAAATCGACTTACGCCACAGAAGATTTCTAATACCGTCAACCGAGCAGCAGAAATTAGATGAAAAAAAATGTGACATAATGAAAGAATACATAAAAAGGAAAGGTAAAACTGGGAAATTGTAAGCTATAGATCGGAATAGTCAGAGTCGTATACCTGTTACTGGACTTGAGTATTGTCAAAAATTCTGAACTATTTAGTATTATTTTAGTAAAATTCTGATTAAATCCTATAAAATTATTTAAGCATAATCAAATTACTTGAACGTGTCTTGGATATTTTTATTTTAGCAAGTCTTTTATTTATTTTAATAAAATATACTTAATGACTACGGCATAACGAAAGAAATCATGAAGAAATAAAGACAGAACTGGATTCTTAGAAATAAATCAATATAAAGGTGAAGCTCGTTGAAGTTATATGCTTTATCTAGTAAAATGTTTTCTTGCGTTAAAGTAACGGATGTTATTCAGTCGATCAGTCGGCAACAGATCGAATTTCTCCGAAAAGTTAAGTGTTTTGAGGACGATAAAGCTGAATAAAACCATGTTACGTTGGTAAGTAGTTGTTTTATAATAGTTTTTTTTTTTTTTTTTAAAAGACAACACCCACATTAGGAATAAACATCCTGTGTCGTGGGGGACTTTACAAACATACATGAAACGGACACAAAGAACATCCAGACTCGGGACAACAATTCGTGGATCACACAAAGTGTTGTACCGCGTGGGATTTGAACCCAAGACACTTGGCGCAGTAGCAAACGTCATGGCAACCGCTGAAACCACTCGGCCAACCGTGCAGTCAGTTATTTCTTAAACTATAAAAATAGATGCAAAGTACTTCGGATAAAGGACTTCGGTTAGTGCAACTTGATCTAAAGATGTTCTCCTAGCTGATTACGGCCACGGCGGTCAGTCTCAACGGAGACCGGCTGGTCTAGTTGGGTAACTACGCAGGAGATATTATAGTGCACAGGTGTGTGCGCAAACACAGGTGCACTCTCTGTTCCCTCTCTCTCATAATCCGATGGGACAGCTAACCGACACAACCGGGAACTGAATAGGCGTAGGGCCGATAGCTTTACGTTCTCTCCGAGACACAGGGATTCAGACCCCAACTTGCAAACTCCGAGCCGTTATTAAGCATTTCTATAATCAGAAAAATTCAATAGCACTTTTGGCCCAACCCAGGATTCGAACCCTCTTGATTGGCAGTCGCATAGTTCCACCGCTGGACGAATGAGGCAGTTTGATCTATCTTTTTTTTTTTTCTTTTTTATTGAATAGTGGGCAAACGAGCAGACGTATCACCTGATGGTAAACGATTACCTATCTAATAAAAAGCAAATGAAAGGTAAGTTATACTTTTATTGTGATTGCGTTACGTCTTAGTCTATTTAATATTCTAGAAATTATGATTTATTGCAAACATTTAAGATCTAATATCGTTACTGTTATATTTGATAAATATTCAGTAACAATGTTTGATACAGTCACAACGTTTCACACGGTTAAGCCAACGTATGACCTCGTTACATCAAAGAAAGGAGCAATTAGGAGCGGGTCTTACACCGCAGTTATACCGATAATTTCATGAATATATTAATGTTGAATTCATAACTAAGCTATTATGATTTTATCGTACTATAAATTTGATTTCATAATACGATGTGAGAGAACACAAATTCTCTTGTTTATCAAACCAAAGATATATAGACGTAAAGTTTAAATTCATTTGAATTGTTTTCAGTCTCATATACAACGTCGTTACTCTCATAACTATATTTCACGTGACTGCATATAGTTTTTTTTTTTATATTATAGGTGGCAAACGAGCAGTTGTATCGCCTGATGGTAAGCGATTACCGCCGCCCATGGACACCCGTAACATCAGAGGCGTCACAAGTGCGTTGCCGACCTTTGGGGGATGGGGAGGGGAAATGAGGGAGGGGTTGGGGTATGGGCCTCCGGTAGAGGATACCGGAGGCCCATACCCCAACCCCTGTGAGGCCGTGGTATCACTCCGGTCGAGCCGGCCCATTCATGCCGAAGCGCGGCTCTCCCACTATTGTGTTGCCTACATGGATAACTATATTTAATTTAACTGAATACGTGTTGATTGAAATTGCGTAACGAATGCTAACTTAACTAATTTTAATTTTTTGTCATTAAATTACATTATTTTACATATATTTTCTCGTTAGTTTGGTAAAAAACCTTTGTGGCATGTAGGTATAATTTATATACCTATGTTTTAGTATATTTCATCAAGACCTCAGTCGGGAGACCTGATGGTATATTACCACGTCCGCTAAAAGACTACCTACACCTGAACAGTCATTTGCATTTTGTTGCCTTTCAAGCCTCTCTCATCCAGAAGCATATGGCCCTCTGGCTATGTTGGACTTTGGTTACCTTACCCACTCGTTGAAAATTGTTTAATACCTGTTTTTTGTAAGACCATTCTATTATTTTATTCGAGCCTATTTATGTTTCTCGCAGCATCTCATCATTTACCTTTACCTTTAACAGACTACTATTTTTAATTTAATCAATGTCATTACAAAATATTTGCAAACCATGAATATACTGGTAGAATGTATATGGGCCATGTATTAATTTAAGACCGTACTGTGTACACCTACATTCTGGCAAATAAAGAATTATTATTATTATTAACATTATTATTACAGCTTTACATATGGTTTGTATAGGGTTTACTGCATTTTTTTCTTCTCTTTGCAGTGATTTTGTTCTACGTAGTTTATTTCTTAGTCGCCTCTTACAACACGCATATAGATGATACTCCACATTCTAAATCCATAACCACATGTATGAACTCTCCCATGAACCTAAACATACGTAGCCTCTTTAAGTAAGTACTCTGGTCTACAGAATACACACGTCAATAAATCAACAACAGCAATATCTCAACTCAAAGCTTTCAATTTTAATAACAATATTACTAACAAATTTAAACTAAATTAATTAACTTCTGTCACCTCCAGTAGACATTGTTTCAAGTTTCAATCAAACCCTGTTGTGGTTGTTTGTCTACCTGGAACGGTTGTCACCCGTTCCGACCACAATCAATTTGGTGAGTGTGGCGTCTTGTTACAAACATTTAAAGGTAGATTTCGTGTCATGTTTGTGAACGTCTAATAAATTGATAGACTTGATTTTCGTTCTATCTCTTTCATCTAATATATAAAATTCTCATGTCATAGTGTGCGTGAATTGAATTGAAGTGAAGAGTGCCTGAAATGTTAAGGGTTCATACTTAATTTTTTTTTATTTTACGAAATGTTATGTTTTTATTTTTTTATGATAAAGTATGCAAAAATACATACAACGCTAAATTCACCCTTCTACGGTCAACCTATATTTTTTATTTACTAATTAAAAACTTTAAGTTATTTTTATTGACCTAATAAATACTTGTGACGCCTTTGGTGTTGCGGTTGTCCATGGGCGGCGGTAATCGCTTACCATCAGGTGATACGTCTGCTCGTTTGCCCACTATTCAATAAAATAAATAAATAAAATCATGGCAAAAGTTTGCCAGAAATAATATCCATGGCAAAACGTTTGCCGGGTCAACTAGTACTCTCTATATATTTCGTGTCTAATTTTGAAACGCAGGCAGCACAATAGTTTAATGTTGAGATAAATATTATAATTTAAAAAATAAAACATATGATGGTTTCTCGTAAAGTATAAATAAGTTTCTTTTATTTTCTGAGTATGGTAACCATAACTCTTGGATTGTAGAACCGCAGAATGAGCACATGATGATACATAGTAGTTTTCTTAAAATGTCGACAGAGGACGTTGTGCATTCTGTCTAAATCGCGATATCGTTGTTGTCAGCCCAGTGTTATAAGAAACCTGTGTAATATGTTTAACGTAACTAGCTCAGGGAAACAATACAATAGCATGGTGGCCATGGCAGCCAGTTTCAATAGAGACCAGCCAACTACGCATGAGGTATTATAACGCACAAGTGTATGGGTAAACTCAGTTCCCTCTCTCTCATAATTCCATGTGACGGTTAACCGACACGACTAGAGAGAGATCAAGCGCAGGACCGACAGCTTTACGTTCTCGGGTTTCAGACACCAACTTCCAAACTTCGAGCTGTTATTAAGTATTTCTATTATCAGAAAAACTCAATAACACTTTTGGCTCGACCCGTCTTACTGCTTCATTGGTCTAGTGGTTGACGTATGCAACTGCCAATCAAGAGGTCTCGGGTTCATTTTGGAACACTAGTGTATGGAAAACAAAACAGTTCTTATAATCAAGATTACCTTCACAAGAAAAACAACCAGGACACAGACCTTCCTATGTACTTTATTCTGCCTACAAGTATAAAAACCACTATGCTATCTATATCTGTGGAGAGTCACCTAATTCACAATGAGAATTTCAAAATAGCTCAACAACACAGTCTGCCATTAATTACGTTAAAAGAGGAAAACATGGCTCGTACTGGGCGCTTTTACGTAACACGTAGGTACGTATCACATAAAAGTGAAAATAAAAGTATACGAAAATTGTGCAATGTATTTAATTAAATATCATGATGTTTTGAATACACCATTATACTTATAATACAAGCAGACTTGTTATTCTTAAGGTTTCAATGTTAATATTGCAATTGTTATTGCAGTCCACTGTTGTACATAGACCTCTCCCATTGCACGTCACTCTGATCGTTTTTGGGCTTCTCAAAGCCAGCTCCAGTCATCTTCTGAGCCTTGTCTAAAAACCATATTTTTCAGAAATATACCAAACTTTTTACATTCAATAAAACTAAATATACCTCAGTGCCATCTATTAAAGATACACAGAACTACAAAGTAATTATTAATCCTGTATCGCGATATAAAGATTACTCGTTCACGTATTAGCGTATATGTAACTTCTCAACATCAATCGTTTGGAAGGTACGAAGTACGATCACTTTGGCCGGAGGATCCTGCCATTGTATTGGAAGAGCATGACAGACGTTCCTGTCCTCCACAGTTTTGATTTCCCTATATATAATAATAACCTAGAATTTTAAATTAACTGCATATTCTCATGCACGTCACCTCTAATCAAAAACCTTTGCTCAAGTATTTAGGTATATTGTTTTAATATACGGACATTTTAAATACATACACAGAGAAATGAATATAAGTGAGCACTGAACCTACAACCTGTGACTTAGCAGTGAGCCACTATAAGAACACTAACTACTAGAGAAACAAAAATGAAAATAACGTATGAATGCGTAAGCAAAAGTAATTGATATAAATATAACTTCAAATATCGGTCTAAATGTTAATTACTAATTAATCTAACAGCTTTTGCGAATATTTTTAATAGAGGTATATTTCTGGTTCTGATTGTTCAGAGTTTCCGAGACGCAATGTACTGTAAAAGATGGGGAAGCATCGTGGGAGCCTCATTGCCCGACGAAAATGCAGCATCGTCAACCACGACTTGTTAAGAGTAAACGACTAAGAAGAGATATATCTGGTAAAACTTACCTAGGCAATTGTCATAACTAAAAAATATTTAAAAGACAAACTGCCTTAAAAATCTTTGTGCACTGCGAGTTCGATGCAAATTCTTTTGTGTTCTTCAAAAATCGATAACTGTCGGAACTCAGTCGAGCACGAATCAAATGCTCGAAACGCGGTCGTTTGTGGCTTGCATATTGGTACATACAACATGAATTTCTGTTCGAAAAGGTAGTTGTGTGTGTACGCCAACCCATCTTCAAAGATGATCACAGAATAGTTAATATAATCTCTCACCTATATCTGCTTGTATTATTTTTTAAATGTAGCACTATCAAGGTAGAAACCCTAACAATTTTAAATATTTAAGTGTAAGATGACCAAGGGCCACAAAGTTTGTCTTATAAAATATTCATATAATTTTTTTTAGGAACATGAAAAATTTAAACCATCATATTTATATTTTAATGGTCTACAAAAGAGACTGTAGCGTGATTCTGAAACACATTGTGCCCTGTAAATGGCCGTTTTGCGGCCCAGAATGGATCGTAAAATGGCTTTTATGAGTGGACAGGTTTTGTGGCATTTCGTTCAAAACATGATGCTTTCCGAAGTGGAGATAAATGACGATACTTTTAACGAATCAATACATTAACACGTTTTTAAATTTTTAAACGATTCAAATTATTAATACGAGTAAATGTTGAAAAAGTATTTGAAGTTGGTTTCAAGCACCGACACAACGTAGAAAGAGTATTATCTGTAAGCAACTCCGTAACGGTACATGCAATCTGCAGCTTATAGCTAGCACTTTATCGCTAAACAAAACCCCTTTGTGGAGCACACAATACCGTTAATTCAAGCGTATATGTAAGTTGTGAACGCTAGAGCAGTATTACCTACTGAAATCACGCGGGCAAGATATACCATCCTAATAATCAATACTTTTGAACAGAAATCTTTACATCTGGTTCGGTTGTAGCAAAAACGAATAAAGCAATCATTACACTAAGTACAGTTATAAAATGCCTTGTTATCAACCTTGAGTTTTTGGCCATAAATATATTCGACTGTTAACTAGAACAAATATCTCTGAAAAGTGATGCCGTCAATCATTTGTTCTATGACTGGAAATAATATTTTCTTAATTATATAATGTTTTAGTCATTAAAACCCTCCGTTCCTAAAAACGGCAAATTAATACTTTGTTGTCCATGTTCTTGCCTTTACACAATCTAATAGACTACGGGCCCGTATCGAAAATTGATGGGTCATGTAAACTACCAGGAGACTTTTTTAGAAAGATACAGGGGCATAAAACAATAACATTTAGCACTATGCTGTCACTTGGAAGCTGTCCAACTGAGTATAGGTAAAGGGGAGGGAGTAGGAACCGTCGATTTTTCTCCCTTGTCACATAATTTTTGTACGGCGTTGCGAGGTAATGGATTAGAAGAGATATTGAAATTGAATGGGACCGATGCCGTACAAAAATAGTGAGCCACAAAGTTGGATTTCTTTTTGATTTCCCGGCGATTGTCTCGCTCAATTTAGTCATTTAATTTTAGACGGCATCGGTCCCATTCAATTTCAATATCTCTTCTAATCCATTATCTCGCAATGCCGTACAAAAATTATGTGACAAGGGAGAAAAATCGACGGTTCCTACTCCCTCCCCTTTACCTATACTCAGTTGGACAGCTTCCAAGTGACAGCATAGTGTAAATGTTATTGTTTTATGCCCCTGTATCTTTCTAAAAAAGTCTCCTGGTGGTTCACATGACCCATCAATTTTCGACACGGGCCCGTAGTCTATAAGAAAGACTATGTGGCTGATCTAGAGCTATTCACATTTAATCAAATACTTCACTTAGTCAGTTCACACAGACAGTCAGAACCAATAAATTAACATCAGATAAAAGTAAGGTATTCTCAACTTCAATTAATATTTGTGTGGAGTGTTATCTACTAAGTCAACAAAGATCAAAACTTCTCTTTGTATAACAAATACACCTACAACAACAAGCGATGCATTATAAACTTCTATCTGCAAAACTTTGCCCAATGTGTAATCTACTTCAAAACATCTTTTGTGTACATTAGACCAATGTTGGCCCGGAAGTCTAAACTCTGCAGCTCTCAACTACTTGGCCGTTATTTGGCCAATATTTCTTTTTACGTGATATACTGATATTAGCTCTCAACGCAGATAACTTGAATGGACTCTTTGAATTTATTGTACGGGGATATTTCACAGACACACACAACACTGAGTTATTATTTGGTGAATGTAATTGATTGGTATGGGCATTTTTATTTCCAAACAGGAAGTGATAATAAGAAAATGTATTCGATGTTGATAGTAATCGTATGTAGTTACAATGGTTTTTCGTTTTTACTTTGCTTTCAATGAGAGCAAAACGTTTTTCTTTCATTCTCTCTTTCCTGGACAAAATCACAAAATGTGGACGTTTAATACACTTGTGCTTATTCTTTTGGAAAAAAAGGCGTGAATGTGGAAAAATATAAAGCATTTTCAAAGTATCGGATATAAACCTTCAATTTACATTTAGTTCATAGTTCGAACTATTATAAAAATACAAAGTATCACCAAAGAAAATAAACTTGACCCCACCTTCTTCAACTGACCACCAACAATTCCTTTCTAAAGAGAACCATATTACGTCTACCACTGTAGCTCCTATACACAAAATCAACAGCAGTGAACCACGAACACACCGAGTTATAACACTCTGGAAATCTCAGGAAAAATTAAACTGTCTTGGAACCCGCTACGAAAATAATCAGAAGAGAACAGGAACTGGTCTAACAGTGGACTAAGTATATCAATTGATTACAAAAATACTTAGTAATTGCATTTAAAACCACATGAGTCAAATTATTTATATACCCAGCTATTTAGAAACAATGAGGCTTTATTAATATGCAAAACTTAAATGTGCTGTAGAAATTTCCCAGAATATATTGTTTCGCATTTAAATTTTTGGCATTGTATATTTCACTGAAAATTTTCATATTAATCTGATTTAAACAATTATTTTCATACCAGACAATTTTCAGATTTTCCATGCAAAAGACTTCATAATAATGGCTGGGAAACAAAACCTGGAGGCACAATTTAAATATCTATCTATATATATATATATATAAATGTTATGTTGGTTTGTGTACGCTTCAAAAACTCAAAAAGTTCTGCACCGATCGAGCTGAAATTTTAGAATGATATATAATCCGGATCGAGGATTGTTTTTATCTAATTTTTGCATCAGTCACATACCCGCGACCGCGAAAAAATACGAAAAAACCGACATAAACGCGGGCGGAGCCGCGGGCAACAGCTAGTTAGCTATAAAATGTGACTTTGAATAAATGAATACTTCTAATTTTAATATTGAATTGTGACTATGCATGCCTACTTTTAAATGGAATGACAACATGTTGTTACAGTTTACTATGTAGCTAATGTGATAATGATGAATCAGTGTGTAAATAGATTAATAAACTCAACTTAAGAGTTATGTGAGATACATTTTCATAATTTCGAAACTTTGAGCATGATAAAAATTAAGCAATAGCCAAGCAAGAAAATTAATAGTTAAAAATTTAATTTTAATGGTTTTCTTAACTATTTTTCTATATTACGTACAGTATATTTAAAAAAAAAATCTTACACAATCCAACGCAAAATAATGTTTACTTAAAAGCAAGACTGCAAATTCTGTGCTTAAACTTAAATTAAAAACTTTACGCCCAGTTTTTGCTGGACCTTGCCATCCAAAGTTTTGAAACTTAGTTCTCCGAGACTCGGCCAGTATTGGAAAACACGTCAAACATTCCGGTTTTGTTTTTCTTTTTATACTCTTACCTTCAGGAAAATTCGAATTTGCTTTTTCGATGGGACGATACTGATAGTTCAATATTGAGAATATAGGTTCAGTAAGTTTTGGGTAAGTACATCTGGATGCACTGTTGTGCTGGTTTTATCAATTCTGTTAGTATTCAGTTATCTGAAGAGCTTTTGTAACACTGGTGACAGGAGGTTATCAATCGTCTACTAGTAACGTAAAGCACAGCTTCCCAATGAGCCTGACCACTAGATAAAGTTTCATGGTGGCTGGACTCATAAACTGTAGTAAATAGGTTCCAGGGCTCTGGCATGGATCAAAGTCATCATCAACTTACTGGAATAAACTGATAGATTAATAATAATGGATAACGGTTCCCTTCTCCGAGTTGTTAAAAATAGCACACTTTGCAGTTAGGGAATGAGGTGAACAAGAGAACCCATCTGGGTTGGGCAGCATTTGGGAAGTTTTTTCAGGCTTTCTCATTGTCGATCCCATAGTGTCTAAAGACGAAAGTCTTCAATAAGTGCGTTCTACCCGTAATAATATACGTAACCGAAACGTGGACACTTACGGTACGGCTGATCCACAAGTTCTAAGTTGCTCAGCGTGCTATAAAAAGGGCTATGCACGGCATTTCTCTAATGAACCGTATCAGAAACGAGGTGATCCGGCAGAGAACCAGGGTCATCAACATAGCCACCAGGACTAGCAAGCTGAAGTGGCAGCGGGCTTGCCATATTTGCCGGAGAACCGATAACGGTTAGGGTAAACATGTTCTTGAATGAAGGCCGTGTCTCGGTAAATGTAGAGTAAGACGTCCACAGGCCAGGTGGAGTGATGATTTACACAAAACGGCTAGCAAGAGCTGGATGCGAGAAGCCGAGGATCGAACTAAGTGGCGTGCAATTGGAGAGGCCTATGTCCAGCAGTGGACTACGATAGGCTGATGAAGATGATTAATAATGGGTATATTAATGGCAATGCCTTATTAAGTTAATAAGAATTTTATAAAAAGGTTCAGCCAATAAATTTTAAGCGCCTCTATTTATGACCTTACTCTATGACGTACATGTATATTCTGTGCAAAAACGGAACACATAAATATGACATACACGTTGACACTAAACTCAACCAGTGACAAAAAAGAATCAACATACTCATATCAGACTGCGCTCTCTCTCCCACTTATTTCTTTATCTCTTGCATTGTTTACAACCAGCTCCATTTAATTTCACCAACGTTATAATTGAAACACGCACGTAGTACGCCGTTTGCATTCATAATGTTATAAATGGTCAGACAACTTTTTTTTCTGTTTAATAAAACGGTTTTAATGTAAAAAGTTTTAACAGTATATATCGCTCTCCTTGGTTGTAACTTTTTTGGGATTCCATTTTTAATTTCAGATTAAGGGTCTTATTTATATCTACGTTCAGCGAGGTCGCTTATTGTTTTTTTGTTATATATTGTAAGACTCTTTGAAATATTTGAGTGGCTCCCACTTTATATGCCAATGAGTTTTATAATTTTGTACCCTTAGGTGAAATATTTTCTTTTAACTGAACAAAGTATATTTTAAGTCTTTCTTGACTTTGCATGGCACATAAAGACTAGACGAATAATACTTACTTTTTCTTTAATAATATAAAAACTTTTATGCGTTTCAATTTATACTAATGTCATAAGTTGAGTATGTTTTAATTATTGAACCTCATTCATCTGTGAAAATATTGTTACATAATGAACCGCGGACTAAAGCTAGTAAGCTTTCATCCGCGGCTCCACACATTTTATACAAATCAGTTATAGTGACAAAAGTATTCTATGTCCTTTCTCAAAAATTAGAGTATCTTCGTGTATATATTTTATTGAGATCCATTAAAACGGAACAGACAGACAGATTTACTTTAGTATTCATATTATTTTATTATTTGCTTGTATTTAATAAAAAGTTATATCCAATGTTACTTCTAATACCTACAAGAATATGTGTAAAGTTTCATGATGATCAGTTAAGTAGTCTTCGCGTGAAAGCGTAACAAACTTACTTTCATCTTTATAATATTAATATGATTAGAATTATAGTATGTATTCAAATACTTAATTTTGTAACGGAAAGATTTTGGAAAACTTTGTAAACTATCTAATCTATAACAAAGCAATGAGTAGGTATAAAATTAAAATGCAAAAATAATTAATTGGTGTTAACATTCACTAATATAAATAATCTAACTTAAGAATTCAACTCTTGACATTTAAACCTAAGTGTGAATTTACAAACTCGCTAAATCTAATCAAACTTCACGTGACCCGTGAGCTTTAGTTTAAAATGCTTTTCAATACTTAGATAGCATTTGGTTCTGAACAACCCACGTTCAAATTATCAAACGTATTGCTGAATGATATATAAGTTGTTAATAACAATGAATACACAATTAATGTCAAAGTAAAATTTATATACATCTCTTCTATAATATTAAACACTATTCTGAATTAAATTCAATACAATGAACCTGACAAATTGACTCGATTCTGCCTGATGGAAAGCATGAGGTATATAAGGTCCGGGAAGAAGCCTTTAACGCCAAACAGGCATATTTCCAGAAAATCCTCAAGAACTTTAGTCTTAAGTTACTTCCTCAAAGGCAAAATCTTACTGACTAATAATGCTAGTTAATTGCGGTTAATACTTCAGCCTAAAATTATTTAAAACAAAAAACCGAAGCTAAACTTACCTTACTTCAGAGAATAAATTTACCCTGCATTAGGAAAACCAAACATGACTAGCATACAACACATTCGTTTGCCCCAAAAGTTAATCATTGTTCCGATAAACTCTATGCAAATATGAAAACAGTAAATGCATTACTTGTTTAATAGACTAATGGCTTAACCTAATTGTGATGTTTAAAATGAGTAAAAGTATTTTAAAATCAGACCAAGTTAAAGCTTTGCCGAAATGTTATTGGAACGAAGTTCCTTATCGCGCGTTGTGAAAGGGGGCTAGACGGAAAAAAATCATACGAAAAAGTTGTCACGACACTTTTGGAACGAAGTTTCTTATCGCGCGTTGTGAAAGGGGGCTAGACGGAAAAAATTCATACGAAAAAGTTGTCACGACACTTTTTGTTGTCACGACACTTTTTGCTATTTTAAATTATATTTGTTATTAGTTTATTTTTCATTGCTTGATTCACTATTTTTGTTATGGGAACGAAGTCTTAGTATTTTTGGAACGAAGTTCCTTATGGCGCGTTGTGTAAGGGGGCTAGACGGAAAAATTGTTACGACACAATTTGTTGACACGACACAATTTGTTGTCACGACACGACGACGACACACACAGATATTTTCGTTTCGTCTTTCTATTTCGAACTTCGTTCCATCCGGGTGTCCCTTGACACCTCTCAAGTTTTTTTTATTAAGAAAATATTGTTTTGTTATTATTTTTTAAAGAATTGGTGAAAAACATTTTTCAATTTTATATATAGCGCCATCTTTTGTATAGAAACTGAACTTACATTTACGTGTTATAGTTGTCGTTGCCAGTAGTTTAATATATATATATTAATTAATAATATAGATGTCGCTGTAAATTAATGATTTTTAAAATTATGTATATCAAATATAAATACAAAATATATCAATAAATAAGTTTATCAGTGAACTGCGATAGGCTGGTAACGACACTTTTTGCTACAGTAAGCTATTGTAAGCCGTGCGGCGTGCGCATGTTTCTCTGTCTGTCTCTCTATCTCTCTTATAGAAAGCAAGCCAGATATTTTCGTTTCGTCGTTCTATTTCGAACTTCGTTCCATCCGGGTGTCCCTTGACACCTCTCAAGTTTTTATTTAAGTATCTTCTGAGCATGAAGTACTATAATATTACAGTTTTTGGTACTTTTAGCACAATAATTTTGGTGACTTTTTTTTAAGTTTCATAAAACAAGTCTATGGTTGATTAAAATACATCATAGATTTTCTGAACAAACTTTTTTTTATGTCTAAGCTGCCAAAATTAGTCTACTCTGCCTGATGGAACTTCTCATGTGTCGGTATTCTCAGTTCTGAGAGTTGTGACCTCTATTTGAAGCTATTCTGCGAGTGATAGCTTGCTACCTGTTTCTATCTTGAGCAGTGTAGGGCATTGATCATAGTGCCAAGAGTAGAGCAAACTTGGTCTGGCCAGCGCAAATACCTGATGGAAAGTATGAGTAATATCCAAGAGTCGTAATCACCATCTTCAATGCGAACGCGGTAACTACAAAGTTTTGGATTCACGTAATTATATATAGATATTGACAGCCTCGGTGGTAGTGTGCATATTAATTATATTACATTACGATAAGAGTACTTAAACCATTTATTTTTGCTACGACATAGTCGTATACATAATCTGGAAGAATCACGTAACCATCATTACATACATACATTTTTTCCGTGGGAGAGCCACGCTTCGGCATGAATGGGCCGGCTCGACCGGAGTGATAAAACGGCTTCATAGAAAACCGGTGTGAATTGCGCTTGCGCTGTGTTTCACCGAGTGAGTGAGGATACCGGAGGCCCATACCCCAATCCCTCCCCCCATTCCCTCTCCCCATCCCCCAAAGGTCGGCAACGCACTTGTGACGCTTTTGGTGTTGCGGGTGTCCATGGGCGGCGGTAATTGCTTACCATCAGGTGATGCGTCTGCTCGTTTGCCCCTTATTAAATAAAAAAAAAAACATACATAATTTCATCTTTCAGTAAAATCACATATTTTCTTAAGTGCACTCATTGATAGTCTGGTAAGGAATGTATTACGCATAGGTTTAAAATAAATAAATATCCTTATTTTCCTTCAATCATACGATCCTAAGCTAGGAAAAAGAAACAGGAATAATCCATACAGCCCATAATAGCGGAGCTTCAACAGTGGCGTGTACCGATGGCGTGTTCAAACATCATTACACTTAATACCACTGTAATTAGACAGGCTACCCTTCATTTCATTTGGATTTACCCGACTACTAAACGAGTAGTTCGCCCGGCACGTAATATAGAGATTTTATTCTAATTGCTCTTCTTATATGGTGGTTTCTTTTGAAAGATGTTTGTGAGTATTGAGTAGAAATTATTACTAGTACTGTTTGCTTTTAAGTTAAGTCATACCTCTGAAAATTAGTAGGTTGCAGTGGCAATACACTGGTCATATTTTTCACTAAGCTGGTAACCGCTGGAGTACGCGGTTTTAGAGAGGAGACCGCGTCTTGCTAACGAGGCGTGGGGCGCTTCCCGGCTTCAGATGGCAGTACGATTTGCGTAAGAGGGCTGGCGGTGACTGAATGCAAAAAGCAACCGGGCTGTATAGTATGCCATGGGAGCGGTCTATGCTACGTTCAGAGTGGTCTGCAGTGGGCTGATAATGATAAATTATGAAACTCCTGAATGATTATAACTTGTTTTCTTCTGCACTAAATGCGATCGAATAGAAGATTATTTAAAAAAAACAGCTAATTAGCTAAAGCGTGAAAATATAAACAATGATTGATTTATATTATTTAATAATATTAGTAATAACCTGTCAGTTTTCATTTAGTCTGAAAGGCATAATTTTCTAAAGAAATCCAGGAATCATGAGTATTGCTTATAAAAGTCATTGATGAAGTGCAATCAGATTTTGACTACGAAGCTTAGATATATCATCGAGATCTTTAATATAAATACAAACTCACCTCACTTGTGAATATTTGAAAAGGGCAAATTCATGAAATCTCAAGTAACCATGAAGTTTACTTGTCTAGTTCCTTAAGTTTTAACCATTGCTTATCTTTTTAATAATAATGATAATAAATCTCTTTATTGTACACCAGATATTTATTTAATATTTATTGAACAAGATTAACTTAACTAGGAAAACTTAAACTAGGGTAGTACAATTGGCGGCCTTATCGCCCGGAGGCAATCTCTTACAGGCAACCATGGGATGGAAAGAAAGAGCACGCATGAAAAGTAAAGGGTAGTAGTGCCTGGTGTATTACAGACAGAATAGGAAATTTCATAAGGTAATACTATAATAATAATAATGTGTCCACACGTAGTGTGGAAGATTGAATAAATACTTGTATGTATTTATATTTAAGTGAAACACACAATTTTTCAATGGATGGAAACATTGTCCAACCGAATATAGCAAAGTTAACTATGGAACAATGACGTCTCTCTAGTAATAATTACTTATCAGTCTATTAAATGCAGTCAATGTTTTTGCACGTCTTATTGTGACTGGTAGGGCGTTCCATAAGCGAACTACTTCGACAGAGAAATTGTCGAGAAATTTCTTTATTTTCGTTTTATTTCTCGATTGAAAGTTGTATCTAAATATTTAAATAATTTCAGAATACAAAAAGTTTACATTTGAAATGCCAAACGCTGCGTGTTTTAAATGTAATTAGAAAACCAAAATATTTTTAGTCACACATTTTATTTTATTATCGTTAATATTTTTTCGTTTCCAATTAATTAATTCAGCTTACAAGCAGTTAGTGAACAGACAAGAGAAAATGTTGTTATTTTGTTTTTTTTTTTTTTTTTTATTGAATAGTTGGCAAACGAGCAGACGTATCACCTGATGGTAAGTGATTACCGCCGCCCATGGACACCCGCAACACCAAAGGCGTCACAAGTGCGATGCCGACCTTTGGGGGATGGGAAAGGGGATGGGGGGAGGGGTTGGGGTATGGGCCTCTGGTATCCTCACTCACTCGGTGAAACACAGCGCAAACGCTATTTCACACCGGTTTTCTGTGAGACCGTGGTATCACTCCGGTCGAGCCGACCCATTCATGCCGAAGCATAGCTCTCCCACGGTTATATACCTGCAATGGCTCGAAAATTGATCAAAATAGTTTACTTGTGTGATTATAAGTTATACACTAAAGATATATCGCTGTCAAACACAAAGGTAATCCCTCAACACAACAAGCCGCTGTTCTGAATAATTTATAGCAACTCGGTATCAATCTTTCCAAGTCTGACAGACTCTCTTGCAGCATTGTCTTCTGTGCGTTTCTCGAGTGTACTTATCATATATAGCTTATTACCTCATTACTTTTAAACAATATATACTAACTGTAGTAACGCAAGAACTGCTACGTTAAAGGTAAGCGAAATGTTATTAAGTGTGTATTATCTTTGCAATATTTTGTCATATGCCATGTACGGTGATAAGAGCTAATGTACAAAAATAATAAAGACCGAAATGAGAATTTTAAAATTTAACCATGGACCTTTATCCACGCCCCAACGATCAAATACTGTGGAAATTTTCCGTTCGCAGTGTCGATGGCTGGTATTATCTTATCTTTTATGTACCCAGAGATCGTTAGAGGGAACTATTAAAGCGAAGTGTCACAGTTTAAAATACGGTGAATGAAAAACTGAATGTTTCAGAATCGCAAGATAAATGTTTCAATCGAGTTTTTAGATGTTCCGGTCCGGTTGAAGTATTTGATATCATGGTAATAGGCTTTTATGTTTTGAAGGGTTTTGTTTAATATTTAGTAGGTACGAGTACTTATTCAGTTGAACTTTTATGATTCAAATTTTGAGGAAAGTTGGATGAGTTGTAATGAGATGTTGATGGATCTGTATTGTTAGCTTTGTCTGTGGTATTTATTTATGGGAATTGGTTTTCTGGGCCAATTATTTCGTACCTTCGAGACAATATAAGTACTATTTAATTGGTTTAAAATGTATATTGTTAAATCTTTATTTATACAAATATAAATGGGCTCTGTGGTGTTCTTTGGGAGAGGCTTATGTCCAGTAGTGGACTGCAATGGGCTGATGATGATATAAATATAAATAGCCCGGTAATCTTATCATTCCTTACAATCTATTTGAGAGAAAGTGTAATAAACTTGACCTTTATTTAAACAAAGTGTCTAGTCGTCCGATAAACGGACGAATAACATAAATTAGTCGTCGAAAAAATATTTTTTTTTGGTTAGGTTAGGTTAGGTTTTTTTTTTTTTTAGGCAAAATAACGTTCACTGTCAATTTGTTCGAAAAAAAATTTTTTTTTGGTTAGGTTAGATTAGGTTTTTTTTTAGGCAAAATAAAGTTCACTGTCAATTTGTTCAAAAAAAAATTTTTTTTTGGTTAGGTTAGATTAGGTTTTTTTTTAGGCAAAATAAAGTTCACTGTCAATTTGTTCGAAAAAAAATTTTTTTTTGGTTAGGTTAGGTTTTTTTTTTTTTTTTTTATAAATACTGTCTTCCTCTTGCATGACAAGAGTCCTTGTTCTGCACTTCTTCTTTCTTTATCTGTATATATATTTGGTTTTTCCTTTCCTCTTCGGTTCAGTTCGTTACGGACGAATAATATAAATTAGTCGTCCGATTAGCGGACAACTAGCAATAGCCTTATTTAAATGAAATTGCCAAAATGTCTTTACTCTACCTGATGTGACGTATGTGATTAAGAGTAGTGGTCACCATATCCATTGCGAATACAGGTAATGTAACAATGCAGCATGATGACCTATACTATGGCGGTCTGTTGTAATGCCACTGTATCGTTAGGCCTCCAGTCTCTCTTTCCAGTCCTTTCTTAATTAGATAGTACCTTGATCCTTTGCTCATTTTCTTTTTTGGAATTTTTTCTAAAATTGAATCCTAGCTACATGTATTCACCGCTCCTGAAACCCTTGCATACTAAATTTATGAAAATCGTTGGAGCCGTTTTCGACATTCGGAGTGAATATGTATAAGTATGTTATTTAAGTACAACACTTGCTCATTTAAAAGTATTAGATTCACGAAATTGCACAATCAATATTAACATAAAGTTTAATCGATCGTACTGAAATTATAAGCTTTTTTTAAATTTTTTTTAAGTACAATATTATTAAATGTGTTTATTACATTATTAATTACAATTACGCATGCGTGTGCATGCACACAGAAGACTAAAATGCATTACACAAAGAAAAATGTACCTGACAATATTCAAGTTTCAGAAGAGGGAGAAACTATTACCTATAACACAAGTTGATTGTTACTAGAACCTGGTTAAAGTTGTACTGGAAAATGTATACTCGATTCGACGTTAAATAAAATTATTAAGTACTAGCTGACCCGGCGAAATTCGTACTACCATATTTATCTTTCGTAAATATGTTCTAGATTTCTGAAAAAAATATTTAAGTAATTACTTGAAACTGAACGTACGACACTGAAGTGAGTATAATTATGCTCGCTTCAGTTTCGTACAGGCAGTGAAAAACTATTAAGGTTATCTTTTAATTTTCTTCTATGCAAAGCTTGTCCTAAAAATAACGAACACATAGCAAAATAATTATTCAATATGGTGCAGCCGTACTTAAGTAATGCGCGTACATACATTTACGTGCTTCATTTTTATTTATAGAGATTATTACAAACACTAACACTCATTACAAAAAATAATAACATAATTTACACTTACAAAAGATCCTATCTAAAACATGTCATTAACTTAGAACGGTCACGGTTATCTAGACGTACGTAATACTCGTACTATATTTTTCAGCCCGCGAGTATGAACAAAGTCAGCAGTAATAAATCCTTTAGAAACTAAAGCATGTCTCTGTCACTTTATACGAGTCAGCTATTCTTTAAAATAACGAACCAGTTTGTCTGAATGAAGTGCATTAACTGTTAACCGGACATAATATAATATATACTTTGAAATTTTAGAAATAAAACAGAACATGTTTATTTTTGATATGTGAAATTTTACGAGTATTTAGACTTATGTAGAAGACGTTTTGATATCCTAAAATACCAATTAATCTGATTTGATGGCTTGACATTATGATCTCATACTATTTTGAATATTAAATTATCAAAATGACTCTACTCTGCCTGGAAAGTGTGGTTGCTGAATGCAAATGCGAGCAGCATTCCATAGGCAAAACTTACCTTACCATATCCGAAAGTAAGTTTTTATTTTGACTAACTTCATATAAAGCAAATCCATATATTGAATAGGCACTCTCAATCTAAAGATTTGGTTTTATCCCCAACTTATTACGATGAGAAAGGAATTAGAATTAAAAACCCTAAGAAGTTTTGTGATACTCGCAAAAGTAATCAACAAAATGATTCTTAAGTTTGTGAAAATTACCAAACTTTTTAAATATCCAGGGGCAAGTGCCATTGAAATCTCGCTAATCTTATTGGAAAGTAATCGTTTAATTCACACTAAATCTGGAGAAGCAAAGTATTTTTACCATTAAGAATTTTACGGCGTCACATGGATATGAAAAAATAATCTGAAAAATCACTTCTATTGAAATCTTTTTCTACTTACTTACTAAAACCTTTATCATAAAATAGGTACATTAAAAGTACATTTTCAAAATTAATTTCAATAATATAACATACATACACACCATCATATTTTTGGGTATAATTTTGTACTCTAAATTGCAGTGGGGTCCACACATTGATGGATTGTAGAATAAACTCAGCTCGGCAGCATACGCGGTTTGTAAAATTCGTTAATTAACCGATGTAGAAACAGCTAGATTAGTATATTTTAGTTATTTTCATAGTGTGCTACTGTTAGTGCTACTGACATTCAAAGTATCTTTGTGTTGTAGTAGAGGCTATTCGTGCAATTTATTATCTTGGGTATAGGCAGTCACTGAGGGATAAATTTTAAGTTATTGGCGTCATGACAGTTTTATCTCTATTCATCAATGAAAATTAAGTTTATGTTAAGAAAATTTTTCATTAATACATAAAGTTTAGCGACAGGCCAACTCAAAATGTACTATACTCGCATAGATTTTTATTGCTTTCATGTAATCAATGTCTGTGACGTAAAAAAAAGAGATCCTGTGGTTTGTTTCGGCATTTTGTTTCAGGTGTGTGAGTGTGAGTGAGGAAACGCTAGCCTCTTATACACAAAGTTTAGTGACGTTCATAATATGAATGATAAACTCGTATTGCCAACTACTATATTCCAAAGAGTAAAGTCCGAGAAGTAAAATATCAGAAAATATTCACTTACAAAATAAATATAATGTTGGCACGTTGGTCTAGCGGTTAGAGTAAGCGACTTCCGATCAGGACTTGGATTCGATTCCCGAGTCGGACTGCTATTGGGTTTTTCTTCAGGGATCAGCCCCTTTCGTTTTCGGTAGTCGTCTTTTTACACCCTGTATATACATTTAGAGTATTATATATTTGTATGCACACAAAAATATTAACTCTAATCAGTCTTAAGTATTTCGAACCAGCGATTTTATTTTAGACAATTTTGAAGCAATGGCATATAAAGTTGGCTGATGTTTTTAGCATAAACTATTTACACAATGTGTTAACAATGAAGTACAATGTAGAGTGATGATGAAAAAATTGATAGCAAGATCAGTGAGAAGGAAAGGATATTATTTCCTCGACCTTGGGCTACGCTAATTGATCATGTTTGACGGACCTGCGCTTGAGCAACCGATTATGTAATCTTGTGTTTTGTTTAATGTAATTGTATGGAAATATACGTAATCACTTATTATAAGTGAGACATATCTTTGATGTAGCCGACGACATAGTGTTAAATAGGTTGCATGGTACTGGCTATGCTTTTATATTTATCAGGAATGCTTAGGAAAAGGTAAATTTATTTATAAATGCTTCTTTTTATTTGAAAAAGAAGTAAAAGAATTGATAAAAAATTGAAGTAGACATTAAGAACATCCGAACAAATGTCGCACCGCTTGATCAGGTTCTCCTCAGCCGCCAATAACCAACACAGATAGTATTAACAGCAATTAACCAAACAAGGCTTTAAATCAAAATTTCAAATTATGCTACTCCCTGCGAGGGTGAAATGGGGTTGTATCCGTGAAATCGCATTCATCAAAACTTGGGAATTAGCTTCGTTCCCTAATTAAACCTGTCGGTTGATAAGTTCGCCCCGATCTCCCCAGGGTTCTCGAATCTTACGTAAATATTAGGTTTGAATAAAAGTTTTATTATTATAGCTTTATTGATGCTTAATACCGTGATCCTTTGTACAAAAGTAAAAGTCGATTTAAACGAATTCTAATTTGATGGATGAGGATTTGCTTTCTTCGATGGTATGGGTCGAAGGGTCACACATTTAGTATTCATTGGGTTTGCCTTCATCGTTAAACCTGTTTTCATTGGTAGAAATAGTTTAAATAGTAATACCTTTTGTATTAGAAAAGTTGTATCATGCAAATAAAGACATATTAATTTATTTGAAGTTGAACGTACTTGTGTGTTTGTGTTTTTCAAAATATCAAAAAAACGTTAAAGTCTCGAGCAACGGCTTTGTTATTTTTTGTCGTGTGTTGACTAGGTATTAATCAAATATTAAATTCCAACAAGTACATAAAATGTATATCGAGCACACTTTAAAGTAATTGCTTAATTATTCTCAAAATCGTACAACCTCCAAACATTGTGTAAATAGTAAATTAGTGTTGATACAGCTATGACAATACTGTCAATTTAGCAAAACTAACGAAATTATATCTGACTGATAAATTTCGCAGAATCTCGTCTGGATTTCAATTAAACTTATTGTATTCTAATTAAATACTCATAATTATACATATGTTCACGGTACGGTATAATTCATGTTCACACATTTTTTATGGTATAGGGGGCAAACGAGCAGACTTATCGCCTGATGATAAACGATTGCCGCTGCCTACGGACACCCACAATACCAGGGGCGTCACAAGTGCGTTGCCGGCCTTTCCATCCGGTTATCTTAAAAAACGTTTCGACGAAATTTCACAAAAACCGTACAAGATTGGTATGGTTGCAATACAAATAGGGTACATTTACAATGAATTCTAATTCATAATAACGCATGAAAAACTGCTGCGCCAACAACGATAAATATATCGGACATAAATACTTGTATTTTGGACATCTAACACACAACACCACCTAGTCACAAACTGCTTAGTTTGTGACTAGGTGGAGAGAGCTTGTATTATGGGTACTAGTCAACTGAAATAAATACACATTATATTTTATTTCATGCTATTAACTATATTTCACCAATTAGGAAATTTAGGTCGTACGCATTAAGAGGCGACATCAGAATCAAATTTTAGGCAATAAATATTGAATCAGGTGCATTAGATTAAATAAAAAGTAAAGCCTATAGTAGAAAAGTGATTATTCACGCACGGATTGGGGAATGGAGAGAACGAGACCTACTTAAACTTAAAACGAATGAAAAAAAATCACTCGGTACAGATTATAAAGTTTATTTCTTATTTCCTAATCAGGCCACTATATTTTATCATCCTTTACTTATTTAAAAATAGTTAAGTTTTGTAATTTATACCGACAAACTGAGAATTGTCTCACATAACTTTTTGACGTGAACCTTCATTGTCGCTTTATTGCGAGTATCTTAATTCCCTTTGAAACAGAGCAAATAATTCTCAGCACTTTGACTGCGAACAAGAATCTCCCTTTGCAATGCATAATTCATTTTATTAAAAAGTTACCGAAGTGGTCTCACAGCTCAATTAACCTCTAATTATTATTGCAGACACTTTAGTCTCAAGAGTTGCAATCCGTAAATATTAGTCCGTACTCAAAGCAAGATAGCTGAATTATTAAGCCAATGAAATATAACTGTCGGGAAGTTAGTTTGACTCAGTGATGTTTCTCACAGATTTGTTTTTGATGATAAATTGCTTGAGGTAAAGGAATTCTATAATAAGGTACCTAGATTCTAAAACAGATTTTAGAAGGAATATATAAAATAAGGTATTTAAGAATGGACTTTACTAAAGTAACGAGTATTGACTGCCTCGGTGGCACATTAGTAGTGAATGCGACTGCTGTGCTTGATGTCTCGGGTTCAAATCCTGGGTCGGACCAAATGTTTGTGTGATCTACAAATATTTGTTTCGGAGTTTGGATGTTTTTTATGTATAATATAGTATGTTTTTAAAAAAAAAAACAGTATATATGTATTTGTATCAGTTGTTTAGTACCCATAACACAAGCTCTGCTTAGCTTAGGACTAGATGGCGTTGTGTGTTAGATGTCCGGATTATTTATTATTATTATTAACTAAATCACACACACACATACACTAGTGTAAAACATACTTTGAGGTGTCCGGTATATTGTTTTATTTATTTCTCTTAATTCGCGTTTGTATTGTTTTCATTTGCTTTATTTTAGCTACAATTCTTATCCAATATACTATAGTACAACTTTATAAACAGCTATGTGTCAGCGATGTGGGCGCCCTTTGATCTGAGCTACAGACTCTTGTTTAATTCAGATACCAGTATGTACTCTTACAATGCTGTATTGCTGTCCTGTTTTGTATTGTCATAAAGTGATGAAGATATATAAAGAATTACTATTATTATATTATTCGTGACAACGTCTATAAAGTTGAATTGGAATAGTGGTTCAAAATCATTCTAACTAGATGATATCGGGATCTCACAAAAGAAAACCTATACCAAGTAATTATTTCCCTGCATTTCAATAAGAAAATGAAGTTACCAGAGAGCCTAGTCGTTCCTAAACCTAGTGAGAGGTCCTGAAATTTCTGGCAACACTGTTATAATACTTGATTTAAATACTTCCACCCTGCATTCCATGCTAGATGGTATTGCCATTAGATAAACTCTCACGTGACTCTCGTAAACAAGTATGTATACGTTCTATGACATAAAAATACACGTAATCCCAGGTATGCTTAATAGCATCGACTAGCTATTTTAGTGATTCAGGCATCTTTGTAGTCTTCACACTAATCATTTAGTGTATCATTATTTCTGAGCTAGTCGGTTCTAAATGCAACACTATCTTTTATATGACACCTTTTAACTTTTATCAATTCAGCTATTTATCCCATAGTAGACTGATTGTAAAGTCGATTAATGCCTGGAAAAACAATCTGTTTAAAAATATCGATTAATGTACACTTAGTAAGCAAAGACAAATTTTTGGCTTTGTTTTTCAATAGTATTTCTTCACAGCGTCTGCATCTTTACACACTCACAACAAAAGAAACATTTCGAATGTTAAGAATTTTTTTTACATTGTTTTGAAATAGGACAGATTTTTGCTCAAAATTTTGTTACGAGTACAAAATGATATCAATATTATGACTTATCAAGATATACTGAAAAAAAATGGCTAGGAATCTATCCTCGAGAGTGTAGTACTAATTCCTGTAGCACCAGGGCAATTTAAAGCAATCTGTTACAATTGACGTCTAATTAAGAGCTTATTACTCTTTGGTTAATTGGGTTAGGATCTTTGCGGTCAATATATTATTGTATTTCGTATTCAAGGCTTTTTACGTAGGTAATTAAGCTAAATGTAAATTGTTACGTATGAAAATTAAAAAGTTCCTGAGTTTGCTTTTACACATTATTTTGAATGAATATAATTATTTTTTAATTATATTCATTCAAAATAATGTGTAAAAGCAAACTCAGGAACTTTTTAATTTTCATACGTAACAATTTACATTTAGCTTAATTACCTACGTAAAAAGCCTACAAAGCGTAAAAAATAATTACACTTATTTTGTCATTCAATATATTAGCAGAAATAAGTAAAGGGCGTAACGCGAAATGCAGAAGATTGATTAGTCATAGTTTTGCTAACCAATATCCTTCAGGCGTTGTCGCATCTACAGTTAATATGTAACTTCATACACATCACGCACAGTGGTCTGATCCTGGACTAGGCAGAGTAGTAATGAATATACTTATTTATTATTGAATATACACATATATTTATATATTTCAATAATTATAAATTTTAATAACAAAAAACCGACTTCAAGAACTGGGCCAAAATGAAATGGGACAACGCAGAACTAGCTTTTAAATAAAAAAGAATCATGAAAATCGGTTCACCTAGTCGAAAGTTGTGAGGTAACAAACATAAAAAATACAGTCGAATTAAGAACCTCCTCCTTTTTTGAAGTCGGTTAATAAACAACACACAAAAAGAGATCTAAGTACTTATTTGGGTTCGGCTACTTGTTCAACCGGTTTTAGCTGAATGTCAATTTTTTCACGGAGATACTGGTATTTGATCTTCGCAAGCCTGAGAGCGAACTTAACTTGTTGTATTTATCAAGCAATCATATTTATCCCAGGTGGGAATAGAGAGAGGCCATCGGGGTGGGGGTTCTCTCGGTAACATGATTGCGGCCATGTTGCGGAGCGAGAGCGCGTGGAACTCCGCCGTTTCTTTCTGCGAGCAAGTTATGCTTGCCAAAGAGACAGCGGAGCGGGACCGGGAGGGGTTTAGGACTCTCTCGGTGCGCCGGTCCCGTGACCTGGCCAGGCACCGCAGCATCGCAGAACGATCTCCGTCCTCCATAAGCGCTAAAAAAAGCTGGTAATAGAGTCGCGATGTAATGCATAGACAGCTAATTGCTATTAATGAATCTACCCACAATACTTCGAGGATATTGATTTTAAATTATATTATCAGTTAGTAACTTTCAATAAATGGATACTAAATACCTGTAGTTAGAGAAACAAATCATTTGGACTATAGAAGACAATGGCACAATGTCTGTGCTTGTGAAGTTTTGAAAGCCTCATTTTATTAATAACCTAAGCAGTTTAAACTCAGTACCGCTAACTAATCTTATACATTAGGCTCGATGACAATCGTTTCGAAGGTCAAATTTATTAGCTCTTAAGAAAAAGTTAACTACAATTTAGATATATAGGCGCTCATAGAACAGTTGCACAAACAATCATCGAGGGTAAGCAACGACGGCGCGGTCAGTTCATGGATGGGTGACCGATGGTGGCATGATACCATGAGCGTCTTCGTGATTCGGTAAGCAGTCGGTCCCGGTCAGGCGCGAAGCTTACTCTACTACTCTACATAGGAGGCTCTTGGGCGTCTTAAAACCATCCAACGGCAAGATTACGTAGCCATAACGTTGTCTTGCCAGTGCCAGAGAATGGGCATGTGTTTGATTGTTTCTTACGCGTTCAAGGTTTAAGTTTTCAACTAATCTATACTATATATAATTATTTGACTAAATGCATTTGTATGTATACACAGTATATATACAAAGATTTAAAAATAAAATGTCCGACTGTCGGTCTGTCTGTCTATTTGTTCCGACTAATCTCTGGAATGACTGGACCGATTTTGACGGGACTTTCACTGGCAGATAGCTAATGTAATAAGGAGTAACTTAGCCTACTTTTTTAGACTAGCTTTGCCCCTCGGTGCGGTTGTAAAGGTACAACAATAACCGCAAGTAACATTGCAGTACTCAGCCTAGTTCTTTAATATATTACATTCACACTTCCACCATCATTCTGGGTGCAGGGGCAAAGGGGCAGTTATATATGTTTGACTCTACTGATGGTGTGAAGGTTTCAGCGGTCACACCGAAGTGCTGTGGGTCCGATTCCGATCAAAGGAGAACCCTTTGTGTAAGCCATAAATTGATTTTCTGAGTCTGTGTACTCTTTGTATCCGTTTCATGTACGTTGGTAAAATCCTAGCAAGGATTTATCTCTAGAATAAGAGTTGGCCTTAAAAAAATCTAAGAGTGCAGCTAGTCACCATTAATGGCTCCGCCTGCTCCTTTCGTCTTAAAACTAAAAGATGGGATAGAAATCATTGTAAAAAATTATTCAATAAAAAAATAAAATAGATTGATAAACATTGTATTAAATGTTCAGGAAAAAATTATGATAAATATAATAATAAATATTCCAAACATCTAACACACAACGCCATCTAGTCCCAAGCTAAGCAGAGCTTGTGTTATGGGTACTAGACAACTGATATAAATACATATATCCTTTTTTTTGTAAATACATACATATTATACATAGAAAACACCCAAACTCCGAAACAAATATTTGCAGATCATACAAACATTTGGTCCGACCCGGGAATCGAACCCGAGACCTTAAGCTTAGCAGTCGCATACGCTACCACTACGCCATCGAGGCAGTCTGATATAATAATAATATATATAAACGTATAAATGTTAGAGAAAAATCCGTATTGTAACCATTGTTCCGAAGTTGGTATCGTAACAAAAATGGGTGGCAGAGAAAAGGTTCCCAGGTACTTATAAATTCGTGACGGTAAGTAAACTTTGTAGAAGGTACCGTTAATTCAATTTTAAAGTAATCTTTTTTTATGATATGGGTGGGGTATGAAAGGATAGGTTACCCAGTAGTTAAAGACTATTTAATTATATGGTATACCAACAGCACACATACGACACTCTCTTAAAAATATTACGTAGATATAGCACCCGTGGGAGAGCTATGCTTTGGCATGAATGGGTAGGCTCGACCGGAGTGATACCACGGCCTCACAGAAAACCGGTGTGAAATTGCGTTTGCGCTGTGTTTCACCGAGTGACTGAGGATAGCGGAGGTCCATACCCCAACCCCTATCCCGTTTCCCATCCCCCAAAGGTCGGCAACGCACTTGTGACGCCTTTAGTGTTGCGGGTGTCCATGGGCGGCGGTAATCGCTTACTATCAGGTGATACATCTGCTCGTTTGCCCACTATTCAATAAAAAAAAAAAAAAATCACCTAGCATGCGTGCCCGTTACAGGTACACACACCATTCACCATAAGAGATAACACCCAACAACACAGTGTAAAGGAGACTTAATACTACTTAATTATAGATTACAGTACTCTAATCAATTTCTATTTATATAAAAATGAATCTCTATATCCCTTGGCCACGGCATCAGACGTAAACCGATGGACCTGGAGACTGGTTACCGGCCACACTGAAACACAGCGCAGGCGCTGTTTCACACTGGTTTTCTGTGAGGCCGTGGTATCGCTCCGGTCATATCGAAGCGTGGCTCTCCCACTTAGGCTATAAAATGTCACCCTGGGACTAATAAGAGAAAATTCAATACTTTTGAGGAACATAGATGAAGTAGCGCGATTTAGCTAGTAATGTAATAAAAAAGAAAAATAAAGACACACACTAGGAGTTGAAAAAAGATGAAATAACATAAAGTAAAAATGAAATAACATAAAACATTAACGGTGGTCGTTATTAATTGTACTCTCAGCTATAGACTTTCTAAATTTATTTGAGATGCTCACTGAGACACATGGATGTCTATGTCTCTCAGTGAGCATTTACCGTGGGAAAGTCACGCTTCGGCATGAATGGGCTGACTCGACCGGAGTAATACCACGGCCGCACAGAAAACCGGTGTGAAATAGCGTTTGCGTTATGTTTCACCAGACCCATTCCCAACACCTGCCCCATCCCCATCCCCCAAAGGCAAAACACTTGTGACGCCTCTGGTGTGCATGGGCGGCGGTAATCACTTACCATAAGCGATACGTCAGCTCGTTTGCCCTCTATTAAATAAATAGAAAAAGAGCAGATGATGTTATATTCTCCTCAAATTCGCGTCAGGGGTGCATTCACACCTAGATTAGATATATGATTATCACTGTATTTCTAGCTTACTATCACTAAGACTATCACTGCAGATGGACTCATACAATTCAAAAGTTACAGGTGTTATGCTGCTATTTGTCCTCCTTTATCCAAAGTAATAGAAGAAGGATGAGGGGGAGCTCTTAACTCACTCAATAAAGAGCACAAAAAGAATTATTGCTTAACAATGCCAAACACTTAAGTCGGCGCACGATACTTTGGCCCTTTGGTCCACTCGGGCCATCCGGAAAATCAAACAATACTGTTTATGGATACACAGATACGAAAATGACACTCAATCAATTGAAATGATACTTCATATTAAGACAACACTTAATCTGAAGTACATCCCATTAACACACATAATCCCACTTCCCGTGCGAGAGTCACGCTTCGGCATGAATGGTCCGGCTCGCAGTGATACCACGGCCTTACAGAAAACCGGTTTGAAATAGTGGTAGCTCTGTGTTTCACTGAGATAGTGAGAATACCGGAGGCCCATACCCCAACCCCTTCACCCTCCCCCTCCCCATTCCCCAAAGGCCGGCAACGCACTTGTGACGCCTCTAGTGTTGCGAGTGTCCATGGGCGGCAGTAATCTCTTACCATCACGATACGTCTGCTCGTTTGCCCGCCAATCCATAAAAAAAAATAATCACTCTACTCTCTCTACTCTAACTTTCAACATCAATGGTGATCCGTAGTTCATCAGGTATGATCACCTCGTGGGGACAGAATATCATCCCTTTATCTTTAATTGATGTTACACTCGTTTTTTACTACTTTATCATCATCATTATCACCAACCTATCGCAGTCCACTGCTAGACATAAGGCTCTCCATTTCTCTCCAATTGCGCACCACTTGGTCCGATCCTCGGCTTCTTGCATCCGGTTTCTGTCAGCTCTCTAGTGAAAAATGCGCTTCACTGTTTTTAATGTCATTTGATAATAAATAGTCATGTAGCTGTTTGATCATTTTGATGCATGGAGCCTTTTCTTCTTGTTCTTCTTGGCTGGTCACTAAATGAATATTAATGTTGTTGTGTTTTCTATTGGACTACTGGCCCGTGTTGAAAAATGATGGGTCATTTGACCCACCAGGTGACCTATCTAGAACGATATAAGAGCATAAAATAATAAGATTCAGCACTATGCCGTCACTTGTAAGCTGTCCAACTGAGTGCAGGTGAGAATTCAAAAGTACAGGTAGAGTACATTTTGGTCATATTTTCGTACGGCATTCTTACCATCGATAGATCCATGAAAAATAATAAGAAAACACGCAGTGCCGTAAAAAAATAGTGCGCCACAAAGTCGGGTTTTTTTTTTATTTTCCGAAAATTTCCAGGGTCAATTTGGTCAGTCAAGATTTTATTATTATTTATTGTTCCACAGAGGTTCAGATCCAATGAAACACACGTGGCTTTAGTACCAAATATCTATTAATTTGTTTTATTTAAATAAAAATAACTTGTCCTTTATCACATCGAGTAAGTATTTTGTTACTGTATTTGAGCGTCACTTACATGGGAAGGTTTACTGTTGCCTGTTGTTTCCTCCTTAATTACTATTTAACGATGGATTTCCGTCCTGAACGCCGCAAACAATTAACTATGTTAATGTATTAAAGGCAGCATTTGTCATTGTTTATTTACGACAAACAAAACTGTCCACTGCTTCAACATGACTCCAAGCCACCCTTTGTTTGAGCGCGAGGCTTGACCGCAAGTAATCCTATTGGAGGCACCTGCGCTAAAATAAACGAGGGTCGTAAATCCCCAGAAATGTCCCGACGGCTGTGACACGGTTATTGTTATTAGCTGACAGACGCTTGATTTGGCTCCAGCCCTAGATTTAGTGGTGGTTGTTGGTGGTATTGTTGGTAATTTTAATGATGTACGCGATGTCCCTACATAATTCATGGATAGAGGTGTTCAAAAGACCCCTCAGTTCATCCATTATTTTGTATTTTTCGACAGGCTTTAGAGTGTAGCCTTTTTTAATTTTATTTCAGAAATATAGATGATATACATAAATTGAAGAACACAGTTTACATTTAACTCTTTTTCCCGAATCGGTTCATAAATTATGAAGTGTTAAAGTAACAAGTAATGAATTATTAAAAAAAATACCCAGTGTCACTCTCACGACTAAGACGAATCTATTGACAACACACACATAATATAAATACATACATACAGTCCAAAAACATAACCCTCCTTCTTTTTCTATCACAGTCGGATAAAAAGCATAACAAAAGGAATTGATGACAGAGGCAACACAATATAAAATGATCATTGTTGAATTTTGAGTTGATGAGTTGAGAATGAATACACTCAGGTGACGTTTAGTTAGAGAAATAAACTTACTTTATGTTTTATGTCTTACTAATGTACTCTTTATTTAGTGTTTTATTTCATTTATTTACCATTGCAAAGTTCTAGTTTTAAATTGAACAGGTTGTATTTTCAGTTTTCGTGCAATAAATGTTATTACTTACCTATTAATTAATAAATTCTGTCTAAGAAGTTAGGTGCATTCACCTAACTCCGTTTCTCTGCCATAAAGAAACTTGGAAAACTATTTTATTTCAATGACTAAACGGTTTTATTCAAAGCAACTTTTAATTCTTTTTTAAATATATAAATATGATTACTCAGTGGAAATTAAAGGAATGGAAATGTTTCAAGAATTCACTCTTCGTGAACAATTCGGTGTTTGTGATTAGAAACTTCAAATATGTTTTGTTCTAGGTTCAAGCCATATGTTGAAAGGACAGTAGCATACTGTTTCGGTTGTACTATCTAATATTTACTTCCGTTGATGTTACAAATTTTTAACACTTGCAATGAATCCAATCCCTACAGAGTACATCCCGTGAACTCAGAATCTGGAAATTTGGTACAAAATAACGTCTTATAGCATAAAATAAACTAAAAAATACGAAAATTAAATATATTTTTAGTTACATCATATAAAAATTGCAAAAAGCATACATTTTAAGTACATCATACAATAAGTCGTTTATGCTGCAAATTTTCGACACTCGTTTTTTTATATTTTACTCCAAAACTGAACCCAGGAAACACAATTGCGTTACTGCAATTTGAATCCTCCCCAGTAGGAGAGCTGATTGAGATCAAGTTAACTCCAACTCCTTCTCTTGGTGAATACCCATTTCATCGTACCGTGAATAATTTTAAACTATAAGTGAAAAAGGTTACTATCTGACGATTATACAAAACCCGCACATGTACCAACATTGATTAACATTAACAAGCCACAGTAGAGTAATGTACAAAGCTACAAACGCCTGAAGCTAAACTATTTACACATTGACTAAACTTTGCCATATTAATAACATAATAATATTATTCCAGTAGCACATAAAATATTTTATAACGATTTTCATATTTTTCGTTTTCATTATTAATTTGAAAGTAACTCTGCCTGTTATGCATCCATGGCTAAACTGCTGCACCGATATCAATTAAATTTGGCTAGGTGATACTTTAATTCTTGAGGAAGGACGAAGCTTACTCTTTTTCGCGATGATCGCTGTCTACTCGGGCGAAGTCGTGGCCAAAAGCTAGTGTTCTATAATTTTTTTACACAATAGTGTTAAAATAATCCATTTAAAAAACATAAGACAATAAACAGAGTCGACGGAAATTTGTTACTTCAAACCAAACATAGGCTGATCTATGAATTTATGAATACAGTCTCACATCTTACTAATACGAGTATTATAAAGACGAAAGTTTGTGAAGACGTTTATTCGAAAGTGTGTTACTCATTTAAGCAAGAGCTTCCAAACGTATTTTCAGGAAATTTTACAGTAATATAGCTTATACATCAGACTAAAACATATGGTATGGTATGGTGGTATTTACATCGACAACCGGCATGATACTGGTGCAGCTTCTGGCAAAAGTAGTATATACCTATGAATTTCTAAATAAGAGCTACCAAATCAATACAATTAGAAGTACTCACGCATTCAAGTAAGGCTACAAATATGTCTATTTTAATAATATCGACGTCTGTAGAATATACGCTTGACTCAATATTTTTGTGTCACATGTCAACATACTCTCTATTGACGATGCGATAAAGAAAAGAATGAATATAAAAAAGTAAAAAAGAAAGAAGTATGGTCCAGTGGTTTGTCGCATAAAAGGGATGAGTGAGAGGCGATTAACGAAAAAGGGTTCATGCGTTGTGAAGTGCCGAGGACGAAGAAGGACATGCAATGCCCAAATTGCTGTACCCTTCAAAAAGGTCAGGTGTATGGACCACGGGCCATTTCTGTTGTGTAAGTGTACACAAGATAAAAAATATTTAGGTAACAATTTGGAATTCATTATTGACATACCCTGGCTGTAGGTATGTGTTAAATTATTATTAAAGTAACGTAAAACATGTGGATTTGGTTCCAACTAATTTATAATTATGGCTATGTTCTCGTGTTTTAAATTATCAAATTCTATGTAATCGTTTATCCCCTTTTACCGCCGCAGCCATAAAAGGAACTAAAATTGGTTTAGGGGTAAAAATGGAATATACTTTTATCTTGTTTTTTTTTATAAATAGATAGAGAACTTGCGCATTAGAAATACACATTATATACACAGGGACTTTACAAACGAACATGAAACGGATTCAAGGAATATCCAGACTCGGAACAACAATTTGCAGATCACACAAAGTGTTGTCCTATGTAGGATTTAAACCCACAACACTTAGCGCAGTAGAAAGCGACGTGGCGACAATTTAAACCACTAGGCCAACCGTGCAGTCAAACGTCATACTGAAAACTAGTTAAACCTTTGAATTCAGTTTGCCCTTGGGCTTGCGGTAGTACGATGCCAGTCACTACTTGGAAAAACTGACATTCAGGTAGTCGAACTAGTAGCGGAAACCAAATAATTTTGGGAATAATGTAAGGAAGACGTGGTTGTAAATGTAGGTTTAAGCGCCTCTGTCTGACCTTTCGGAAATAGTAATGTTTGTACGTAATGTCTTTAAATAACTCTTTATTTATGGATTGATATTAATAGTAACGGATTTGGAATAACCTGCGGCTAATAATAATCGCCTTACGTAGTACGGAGAACAGTAAGCCTAAACAGAACTTTGTTTCGGGTATACGGCATGAATCGAGGCTATTTTGAGGTGAAGCTATTTTGATTTTACGCTAAAAATATTTTGGGAGAAATATTTTCAATTAATACTAGGTTCGAGTAGCCGAAAATCGATCAATGGCGTGGAATGGAAGAGGCCTATGGCCAGCAGTTGACTGCAATATTTTAAACACACTTTTTTTTTGAGCAGACGTATGTGAACAGACGTAGATGGTAAGTGATTACCACCGCCCATGGACACCCGAAACACCGTCACAAGTGCGTTTCCGGCTTTGGAGATGGACGGGGAGATGGGGAGGGGGAGGGGGATTGGATATGTGCCTCCGGTATCCTCCCTCACTCGGTGAAACAAAATGCAATCGTTGTTTCACACCAGGTTTCGGTGAAGCCTATTCATGCCGAAGCGTGGCTTTCCCAGGGTAAAGTTTATAAGCTTCTTTTGCATATTTGTTTGTTTCTTTATTTGTTTATAGCCTACTTTTATATGCGTTCTTTTCTCATTTAAAACTAGTGGGCGAAATTGCATTACAATTACTGTTCTGCACTTCTCCTCAATATAAAAACTCTAACAGTGCCAAATTTCACACTGCTCTGTTCGCAATTTTTTTGTAAAAACCCTCTTTACGAAAATTATTGAACGGAGAGTTTTTTCATCACGTAATATTACATATTAGTAAAATAACACTAAGAAAATATAATGAGTATGTGTCAAACCTCCAGTCCAAGATTGTGGGCAAGAAATTTTTACCGGGGGAGAGCTATGCTTCGGCATGAATGGGTCGGCTCGACCGGAGTGATACCAGGGCCTCACAGAAAACCGGTGTGAAATAGCGTTTGCGCTGTGTTTCACCGAGTGAGTGAGGATACCGGAGGCCCCAACCCCTCCCCCCATCCCCTTTCCCATCCCCCAAAGGTCGGCAACGCACTTGTGACGCCTTTGGTGTTACGGGTGTCCATGGGCGGCGGTAATCGCTTACCATCAGGTGATACGTCTGCTCGTTTGCCCACTATTCAATAAAAAAAAAAAATGCTTCAGCACATTTTTAAATAATATATCTAATGTTAAAATATTTTTTTCCTTTTATTATTTTATTTGTGTATCAGTGATGATCGGACATCTAACACACAACGCCATCTATTCCCAAGCTAAGCAGAGCTTGTGTTGTGGGTACTAGACAACTGATTTAAGCACATATATACTTTCTTTTTTGTAAATACATACATATTATCCTACATAGAAAACACCCAAACTCAGAAACAAATATTTGTAGATCATACAAACATTTGGTCCGACCCGGGAATCGAACCCGAGACTTCAACCACAGCAGTTGCATACGCTACCATTTGCGCCACCGAGGCAGTCAAAAAAAATGAAGCGTTAATGCCTAACAAATTTTAAAGACTGTCGAGTCCGAAAAGTCGCCTTTGCTATACATAAAAGAAAATATTAACATTAACAAAAAGGAAGTCAAACTTGCTACTGGATGAAGAAGAGGGGTTTCAATGAACGCAGTCATTCGCTTTAAACAAATCTTACAAACACCAGAAACTAGGCCGCTCTACCGAATTAGAATTAATCAAATTGTGTGGAGAGTAGCGAGTGTTGGGTCCGGCCCTCGCCACCACCGGTCTTCTCAGTAGCAACGGACTCCCCGAAATCAAATCGTGAAACACTCTTTATATACTTACAGCAACGAAAACTTTCATAACGCGATTCAGATCCCCGTCTCTGATTGGCTGGTTTCTCTTCGTGATGTTTGTGGTCAGTAACCGAGACGGGAATGTAAGCTATGTTGCGAGTTTTTTACTACGTTGAACAATTTTACTTATGATTTGATGAGAATAAAAAAATAATGAAATAGCAACAGCTCACGATATTGTTACCTTGGTCGTTGACCTCTAACGGCCATATATAGTTAAAAAAGAGGTTCATGGTCAGCTACGCAGAATGCTTGCAATATTTAGGCTATTTAAGTATTGTGACTAATTTCGACTCTTATACTCTTATACATACTCTACTTGTCGTCCGTTAGTTTATTTATACCAATTAAATACTTTTTGTTTTATATTTTTTGGATTGATTTTTTACCTAACCTATTACAGCAACAGATATATTTTAGTGCACAAGTATGTGCGCAAACACACGTGCAGTCTTTGCTTCCTTACTCTCATAATTGATGGGATGGGATGGTTATCCGACACGACCAGGGAGAGATCAGACGCAGGACCGAAGCTTTACGTGCTCTCCGAGGCACGGGGGAAAAACTCAATAACAGGGATTCGAACTCGAGACTTCTTGATCGGCAGTCGCATACGTCAACCGCTAGACCGGCAAAAACAACGCGGTGGTAAGTGCAAGTGAAACGAAAATACTCGTGCGTGTTACCTAGATAAGGTATCTCTTTCTTTTTTGATTTTATTTATTATGATAGTTATATGAGGTAGTTGTATGCAGTAGATGTCTTGTAGTAAACAATTTTGGTGTCATTGCAGTCTATTTCACTGTTAAAATTTATCATCCACAGACTAGTTGTTCCAGAAGAAACATATTTTTAAAACAACCGTAAAAAAGTTCACGTACCAAATTTTTTTTCTGAATGTTATTCTTTGTATATTATATTTCATTACACACATTGTCAAGTATATATTTCTTAATTTATCTCTTGAAGCTTATTTTTTTTTTTAAAGACAACTCCCACATTAAGAATAAACATCCTGTGTCGTGGGGGACTTTACAAACATACATGAAACGGACACAAGGAACATCCAGACTCGGGACAATAATTCGTGGATCACACAAAGTGTTGTACTGCGTGGGATTTGGACCCAAGACACTTGGCGCAGTAGCGAGCGGTATGGCGACCACTGAAACCACTCGGCCAATCGTGCAGTCATATTGTTTTTTTTTAATAATTACGGGGCCAACGTGTGAATGATAAAAGATTCTGTGTCGAACTCGGATAGAGGAGAAGAGTAGAGTACTTCAATAAAATATTAACAATATAATCTTTCACGTGGTGACGAGTTAAGAATACGAAGTATCACATTCATTTCGTGGTTGACACAGTCGACTAAAGAAGCTAATTCTGCAGGGCAACAGCACTGCAATGATAAGGAAAACTTTAACTTTTAACAAAACCTGTTCCAACTCGACTGGCCAGCGTACAGTTGACCAAAACTCCTTTCTAATGAAAGGTATAAGTCCAATAGTGGACTGTCTAAAGCTGCTTTTATCGCCCATAGTATTTCCTTAATAGTAAAGTAGAACACGAATTACATTAAACTTAAGCTAGCTACTTTCCGGAACACCTTCATCCGATTGAATACAACAATTTATCAATGTTCAAATAATCATTTTATACCAGCAATTAATCAAATAAGTAGGGTTGCCTGATTGTAGCGGTTGGTTTCTATAATCACGTGAATTGCAGGAATAATGGTGGAACATTCTATTTTGCTTTGGTGTGAAAATATATAAGTATGAGTTTGATTACTGCACACTGTTTGACTGCCTCGGTGGCGTAGTGGTAGCGTATGCGAGTGCTAAGCTTGAGGTCTCGGGTTCGATTCCCGGTTCGGACCAAATGCTTGTATGATCTGCAAATATTTGTTTCGGAGTTTGGGTGTTTTCGATGTATAATATTTATGTATTTACAAAAAAAAAGTATGTAAGTATTTATATCAGTTGTCTAGTACACATAACACGAGCTCTGCTTAACTTGGGACTAGATGTCGTTAAATGTCCGAAATTTTGAACAATTATTTTGCCACATTTACAAAATATTACCTAAAAAGGGAACAATTGTACTTAATTGATTGAAATAGGCCTAGTCTTAGTATTGACTTAAATTCATTTCACAGGTTTAAGGCAAAATAAGAAAAGTAAATTCCATTTAATATTGTTACTAACAAAAACAGATTTTCTTTTTATGCTAGACCCTTCTGATCGTTTTGTTTCGTCTATTTATTATGTGTAAGAAGCTTCGATATATGCAGTGATATTAAAGAAATTTTGTTTTATATTAATTTGGTAATTAAATATTTTCATTTTACAGTTATGAGGCAAATTAATAAATAGTGAGTTTGAAAAGATTAAACTGAGCTACATATTAGAACTAAAGAGTTATAAAGTCAACAAATATAATAAGTTGCTCACAACTGAACCCAAGTTTAAATGTACGTTGATACATAACTCATGATACTGCAGAGTACAAGCCATGGATTTTTGAAAAGAGGATGAAAGCAAAATAAATGTGGTCTGAATTCCAATACAGACAAAGCCACTTTCTGTAGCTATAATGGGCAACTTCACTACAACTTTTGTTGCTCTCCTTACCCAAAAACTGTTTCTTTCTGAAATTATGTACTACTTGCAGAATTTTACTAGGATAGTCTGATATATATTATGTCTTATACATAAGTTTAAATTCGTTGGTGACGGTCCTACTTCTAGATTAAAGTAAAAGTACCTGGAAGACCGAGCACCACTTGATGAGCAGTCGCTTACGCTTACCGCTAGTCCAACGAGGCAGTCGTATTCTACTAATATTATAAAAGCGAAAGTTTGCTAAAGGCTAGGAAATAGATGATGACACGGCGTCACAAAAACTAGTTTTAGAAATGATTTAACCACATTTCATAGTGTTTGAGGTGTCCAGACATCCAGGATTTACCTTCGTATTTTATTCAGGGACAAGGAAACCATACTTTTAGGTTTTGAATTTAGGGTATTCTGGGTTGCAGCTTATAATAAAAACAGCAACAACACTTTTATTGTATAACTAATGAAAGGCTAAATTTTAATAGAATACTAGGTATATTATTACTTCGAAATATCAATAATAGATCCAAGTTGATTGTGTTAAAATGTGTTTAACGGTAAACACAGTGCATTTATAAATAATAATTAATGTTTCAATACTAGCGACTAAAAGTTGCTTTGTCTGTACCAATGCAAGAGTAGTGGGGGCTCTGGGGTATGTGAGACTCGCTCGCAGATTGCATAAGAAATGTGGATATGAGCTCTGTTTGCTTTGAAAGAGAAAGTCTGTCTAAATGTGAGGAAAATGCGCTCTAATAGTTTGACGAGTGGAAAAATGTTTGAAGAAACATTGAAGTGAAATGTATTTCTTTTTTTTATAAAAACTTTGGTACTAGGACTTATGTAACTTAATAAATCAACACAGATCTTGAATTCAGAAGATTTATATGTGATTTATTTAACGTCATGTTCTAAACTACTACTAATTTGGATGTGAGTGAAAGTGAAATAATTTATTGGATTGTAATTAATTCTTGACATCTTATTCTGCATTTATTACCTGACATTTGAACTTTGTTAAGTTGAGGCGATCTGTGTTTACATTGTTGGAGCTTAAATAATTTGTATTTATTATTTTATTACATTTTAAACGTTTTTTTTCTTTTTCTCTGGGACCAGTATGTATGCACACATTGCTTTTACTCCTTGATGTGTAAGTGATTGCAACCTTATATGCTATGGACTAATTTTTATTATTTTATTAGACAAAAAATTTTTTTTCCTAGCTTTAATATCTTATTAGACCGCTTTCTAGCCTTTGTGTTTTGGTTGCCTTAACTTGCACATAGAAATACTGTTGTCAAAAACAAACAAGCTTTGTATGAATTATCTGAAAAGATGGTGCACATGAGTTTCTCACCAGCTCTTCTCATGAATGCAATACCCATCGGAGCTGGTACTTGGATTTATTTCAATTTAAACCTTTGAGTTGAATCGAAATCAATCTAAGCTCCGGTAATTCAAATCATCTCAGTGCATTTAGTATTAGGAGTTTTGTTTTATGTTTTTATGTTTGTATTTTAGACGTGTTCAAGTGCCTTTTGGGGCCTATGAAAATAAATGATTTGAGTTTGAGTTTGAGTTTGAAACGATGCTTGTAATCGGGAGACACAAGAGAGTTTTTGTCTAAATAAACTCACGATTTAACTCCGAAATTGTTTGGCCGGTATTCCGGTTTTTGTTTTTTAAATGTGTTTTTCCCTGGCGTGTCTAAGATAGAATAGTTAACATCACACTTAGACCAATAGGAGACGAGCATGATTTAAAAGGGACATAGTGGGTCAGCTGGTCTAGACATAAATTTTATGAGCTATCCCATAGATAGGTAACGGTCCTTGACTTGACTTATAATCACTTAGTAATTGAGAGTATTTAGAGTTGCCGGCGAAATACTTAATAATTGAACCATTACAACAGTGAAGAAATTACCAGCAAAGTTAGTAGCATATCATCATTTATTTTCCAAATGTTGTACACATGTTCCTTGCTATAACTCTCATGATCCGTTTTTCAGAAACGGATAGAAGTATCACTTCTGATCTCCCTAATTTATTTAACCTTTTAAACCTACACAAAATACGATACAATACAAAGATACGGCAATTACCATTAAGCCTCACATTACACCCCACATTACGTTTTGCAAGTATATCAAAACCTGAACAGTACTTGCCATTGACCTGGAATCATGTAATTTGGCAAAAAGGTCAAATGTTTACGCGAGCTATCTCGTGTTTGGGCTTACACATTAATCTTAATGAGAATTTTAAAGCTAATACGAGATTGTTGTATAAATATTTATGGGAAATAACAATGAGTATAGTTTAAGTGCTTAATTATTAATAAGTTAATTGCTTTGTTAGTTTGGTTGGTAAGAGTTTTAATATATTGTTATTAATTATATTAGATCTAGTTAATAATTATATTTAAAAACTATGAAAGTGTTCATTGTCGCTTTCGGGAATTAACGCAATTACGTGAAAGGTACCTTTTATTACTTCTTATTCCTTTTTTTATGGAACAAACAGACGTATCGCCAAACGGGGCCGGGGGCAAATGAGCAGAGGTATCGCCTGATGGTAAGCAACTACCGCCGCCCATGGACACCCGCAACATCAGAGGCGTTACAAGTGCGTTGCCGGCCTTTGGAGGATGAGGATGGGGATGGGGATGGGGGAAGGGGTTGGGGTCCGGGCGTGTTAATTACTGCAGTTCTTGGACCCCTCCCTTCTCAGGCGCAGAGTGACACACCGTGTGGTTTTAGTCGGTGCGATTCCGACACACCGCCCCACCGCAAACCCCGGCGGGGTGACGGCCCTGAGGGGATTTCTACATGTATAAAAAAAGAGTCTCCGGTATCCTCAATCACTCGGGGAAACATAACGCAGCCGCTGTTTGACACCGGGTTTCTGTTGTTGGTTATTTAGATTGCATTAGCCGTAATTACAGGCTGACAAGCTCTGGCCTAAAAGGCTGTCGACATTGAAACTATTTTTCAATTGTCAAAAACCAAAATTCCAAATCGAATCCATAGGGAAACCCCAAAAATAAGTGAACGCCAGTTATGTAAATAGGGTACTTAATTCATACCTCATATTATAATTTTGATAGTAGCTCTATCTGTCTTTTACGCTTTCAAGGCTAAACCACTGCACCGATTTCAACTAAAATTGGATAGACATATTTTGATTGAGTTAGGACAGATGGAGAGAGGCTACTTTTTACCGCGATAACCGACATACACTCGGGCAAAACCGCGGACAAAAACTAGTATTATATAAATGAATGTATTATTTTTAAACGTATTTATTTTTAAACTGTTTGTCAAATCGGTCAAAAGTAAAAGTAATTTTATGTTATAGTCGATTATATAATTAACTAATCAACATTACACAAAATTACTTTTCATAAAATTTATATAAGTTGTGTTAATTTGAGATGTTACGTGGAACTGCTGCCATCAGACCTCTATAGCCTAAATATAGTTGCCTAGCTGACCCACGCAAACTCGTTTGTGTCTTCTTTTGCCCGCAGCGTAAAAAAAAACCCTGTTTTTGAAAAAATCTTCATTAGTGCACCACTTCTATTAGTATTAGCGTGATGATATATAGCCTCCTCGATAAATGGACTATCCAACACTGAAATATTTTTTCAAATTGAAGCAGCGGTTCCTGAGATTAGCGCGTTCAAACAAACTCTTCAGCTTTATAGTATTAGTATTGATATAGATATTTCTGAATTATATAAATATACAAACTCGAAAATGTTAAATTCAATTAGTATAATAGTTGGAAACGTACCTATTGTATAAATTTATAACAAGTACAATGAATAACAAAAAAGAACAGATCACTACAAATAAATTAAACAATGCAACAAGCGAATAACTAAATTGAAATTAATTACTTAATTCAGAATGAATTATTAATGAGAGTTATTCGCATTATTTAAAATCATAATCATATAAAACACACTTAATATTCGTAAAATACGAAAATATTAATTAAAATTATTCAAATTTTAATAAGTAAATTATATTAATTAATCTAATTTGCGTGGCCATTCTACGCATTCACTTATATTATATCAGACTCTTCTTAATAAATAAATAAATATTCCGGACATCTAACACACAACGCCATCTAGTCCCAAGCTAAGCAGAGCTTGTGTTATGGGTACTAGACAACTTATATAAATACTTATATACTTTTTTTTTGTAAATACATACATATCATACATAGAAAACACCCAAACTCCAAAGAAAATATATGTAGATCACACAAACACTTGGTCTGACCCAGGAATCGAACCCGAGACCTCAAGCTTAGCAGTCGCATACGCTACCACTACGCCACCGAGGCAGTCAATAATAAGTAAGGTAGTTTGATTTTGGTTATCTATTCAAACACCCACTTTGATGATATGGTTATCAGAAACACCTTCACTAAAACATATATGGTAAGTATACAGTAAGTTTGACCAATACCATTTCTGTACTTATACATTTGTCAATTTATATCTGAATAATTATCTTGTTTCGTCTTTTGAAGACCCATCTTTAACGTAGTTGGGTTATGACTGTTGATATGTTTTTTATTAGGTACCATCGTTGGATATCTATCTGCTTTTCACGAACATAAGTGATACACTGCACTATAAAACAAAATAACAAAAAAAGCGACGTCAAGAACGACCAAATTGAAATGGGACCACACAGAAAGCATCAGCTTATAAATAAAATAAAAAAGTAACAAACGCACTAGTCGCCCCTACAAATTATGAAGGTTCCCCTCGATTTCTCTTGGATGCCATCATCAGAACCTAGTGGCCTTATCATGGTACCACCATTGGAATACCTCTTTTCCATTAAAAAAAGAATCATCAAAATCGGTTCGCAAACGTGGAAGTTCTCCCCGAACACATAAAAATATATATATATACGATTGAATTGAGAACCTCCTTTTCTTAAGTCGGCTAAAAATAATGAATGATTAATTCGGTAATTGTTTCAACAATTGTAATCCAAATGTTCAGTCGCTGGAACCGTTACACTTACTTTCATCAACCAATCAGCAACCCGGGTCTATATCGCGGTATCAAAGTTTTTATTCTATCTAACCATATCTAGAACTGTTTATCGTTCATCCTCGGGGAGTCCGTTGTTACTGAGAAGACCGGCAGTGGCGAGGGCCGGACTCAACTCTCGCTATTTCAAACAAATTGATTATTTCATATTCGGTAGAGCGGCCCTGTTTCTAATGATTGTAATATTTGTATAAAAACGAATGTCTGCGTTCGTAGAAACCCCTCTTCTTCATCTAGTAGCAAGTTTGACTTCCTTTTTGTCAATAAAGAATGCACGGTCTACTGCACTGAGTTTAGTGGATTCAAACATCACATTGGACAACAGTTCTTGAGATCCACATATTGTTGTTCTAAGTCTGGATGTTCTTTGTATCCGTTTCATTTATGTTTGTAAAATGAGGATTTTGATTCTCTCGCATTAGAAATATTGTCTACATCAAAGAGGTTTGATGTAAACAATATTTCTAATGCGGGAGATGTTTTTACAAGAAAAAATAACAGCTAATATGTGTATTTTTTTTATTTATTATTATAGAACATCAACTAGTTTTCAAATATTCTAGATGTCAACCTTGTGGCACTGAGGCAATGTGTTTACGTTTTTTATTATTCCTAGACGCCTACTAAGAAGAGTTAGAATAATAAAAATGAATAAGTTAGTCGTTTGTTTTCTTTTTGTATCAAAACAAGTTTATGATAATTTGGAATGTAAAACTAATTTTGATCCTTTGCCCGTTGTGACAAAAGCATTTTAAATACACATTCACATAATAACAGTAAAATGATGAATCATTAATTAATCTTCTATACAAATAAATAAAATTAAAACTTAATCCATATTATATATAGTATAGTACATACGGTACTAACATCCAAAAAGGTTTTTTTACAATTTTATCTATCTGTCTGTTTCTTCCAACAAATATCTGGATTGCTGGACCGATTTTGGCGAGACTTTACTGACAGATAGCTGATGATACCACAGGGATTATCATTATTGTCAGCAAAATATAAGCATTTTGACTGATATGTATGTTCTAATGATATCGAGGTTTAAGTAATTCCCGCTTTCCATTGTAGTTTCGGTTCAATTTCCACATAGAAAAACACATTTGTGTGATACACAAAGTATGTGTTCTGATCATTTGCGTACATTTTATAAGTTTTATGTATGTTTTTATTGTAAACTGTGATACAAGGTATATTCCTAGAGCAGTAGTTACCTTAAAAAAGAAACACAAAACAGTCATGAGGACTGCCGACAGAAGTTAAAACTCTATAAACAAATAGTTGTTTAACTTCACCTGAAATGAACCGTGGGAGAGCCACACTTCGGCATGCGTGGGTCAGCTCGACCGGAGTGACACCACAGGCTCACAGAAAACCTTTGTGAAACAGCGCCTGCATCGTGTTTCACCGACTGAGTGAGGATACCGGAGGTCCTACCCCAATCCCCTTCCTCATCCCCCAAAGACCGGCAACGCACTTTTAACGCTCTGGTGTTATGGGTGTCCATGGGCGTCGATAATTGCTTATCTCCTTTGCCCCCGATTCCATAAAAAAAACCTTTTTTCTATTTAAATAAACTGCACGATAAATAGAATTAAACAAATGAAGCTTGTGGTAAGCGTTCGGTGACGATGACGCGAGTTTCACTATTTTTTTCACCTAAAAAGTATGCAACGTGCCTAAAGAAGTTATCACTTCGAAAATACGCCTCTGCTTATACTTTTGTAGATATAGGTCAATAGACTAGTCATTAACATCCTCGTACCCTTTTGTGACAATGATTGGTGTTATTGGGTCGTAACTTTGAGTAAATAAACAAGTGCGACTTTATACCTCGTTTTATAAACATACTTCCTCCTTTTCTCTCATTCAACGGTTTAAGAGCAATAAAAAGATACATTACGCTTGCGTGTTATTCGGTCACCGTTACTAAATGCAATAAACATGAAACTGTACAATGCGAAAAGCAACCAATCAGAGACGCGAATCTGAATCGCGTTATGAAAGTTTTCGCTGCAGTTAGTATATTAAGAATATTTCATGATTTGATTTCGGGGAGTCCGTTGTTACTGAGAAGACCGGCGGTGGCGAGGGCCGGACCCAACACTCGCTACTCTCCACACAATTTGATTAATTCTAATACGGTAGAGCGGCCTTGTTTCTGGTGTTTGTAAGATTTGTTTAAAAGCGAATGACTGCGTTCATTGAAACCCCTCTTCTTCATCCAGTAGCAAATTTGACTTCCTTTTTGTTCCTTTACGTTAAAAGTAAAATTAAATGTTTCTAAATCGTATTTGAATGCTTAGTGGGGAGGGAAAACCACGCTTCGATATGCATGGGCCGGCTCCACTGAAGTAATACCAAGGCCTCACATAAAATCCGGATACCGAAGGCCCGGACCCCTTCCCTCATTACTTGTGACCTGCCTTTGGTATTACGGGTGTCCATGGGCGGCGGTAATCGCCGACCATCAGGCAATACGTACACTCGTTTGCGCCTAATACATACAAAAAAACATTTTTTTAACCTAAATATTAAACTACAGTCAAATACATACTTAAAAGTACGTGAGCTTCTATTTATTTGTATATACAAAAGTAATAAAAAAAAAAAAACATGAAGTATGATTATACCCACACATATACATACATGTGTATACCGTGTAACGCACACAAAACAAAACAATCATTCGAACTATGAACCTCATCTTCCTTACCTACCTACCTTCAAATCGTTCAGAAATAAATAAACCTCTAATATCATTCAAAAATACATCTAAACTAAACTTCAAACGCGTTTCTATTCAAAGGGTTAGCTCATATACTATTCCTTCAATAAGACGTAACGAAAGCTCTTCAGAGCTACTAAAACAGGCATTACCCGGGGGTCCTAATAAACCTGCCGCGGTAAGGTAAATCTTTTTGCCGTACTCGTAAAAGTAAGGCTTTACGATGCGTTTACCGCGTAATATATGGCATGACCTTAATACGCCGAAATCCTCCTTTTAACACCGGAGAGAGCAATTAACAATGTACTTGAGATTATTCTTATTGATATTTTATAGACACTTAGTCTAAGGACGTTTCGCCTTTGAACTGAGTTCAGTAGAAGCTAAGTGTGGTTTTTGAGTTCAGTTTCAATCAGAAAATTAAAAGTTATAAATATTAAAGACTGCCTCGGAGGCGTAGTGGTAGCGTATGCGACTGCTAAGCTTGAGGTCTCGGGTTCAATTCCCGGATCGGACCAAATGTTTGTATGATCTGCAAATATTTGCTTCGAAGTTTGGGTGTTTTCTATGTATAATATGTATGTATTGTTACGAGCTGGGTATTAAATAAAATAAAGTACTCGATTAATTACCAAAAATAACACAATATTTATTAAGTTTAAATTATTACACAATATTTATTAAGTTTAATTAAATAACACAATATTTATTTAGTTCAAGAGTGCCGTTAAGACTCGTCTTGTGGAAGGGGGCTATTATACGATAAACGATTTCTTGACTGATACAGTGCCTTGGATGTGAGTGAAAGTGAAATAATTTATTGGATTGTAATTAATTCTTGACATCTTACTCTGCATTTATTACCTGACATTTAAACTTTGTTAAGTTGAGGCGATCTGTGTTTACATTGTTGGAGCGTAAATAATTTGTATTTATTATTTTATTACATTTTGAACGTTTTTTTCTTTTTCTTTGGGACCAGTATGTATGCACACATTGCTTTTACTCCTTGATGTGTAAGTGATTGCAACCTTATATGCTATGGACTAATTGTTATTATTTTATTAGACAAAAAAATTATTTTCCTAGCTTTAATATCTAATAAGATATTCTAGCGGTCTAATAAGACCGCTTTCTAGCCTTTGTGTTAAGGTTGCCTTAACTTGCACATAGAAATACTGTTGTCAAAAACAAACAAGCTTTGTATGAATTATCTGAAAAGATGGTGCACATGAGTTTCTCACCAGCTCTTCTCATGAATGCAATACCCATCGGAGCTGGTACTTGGATTGATTTCAATTTAAACCTTTGAGTTGAATTGAAATCAATCTAAGCTCCGGTAATTCAAATCATCTCAGTGCATTTAGTATTAGAAGTTTTGTTTTATATTTTTATGTTTGTATTTTTGACGTGTTCAAGTGCCTTTTGGGGCCAATGGAAATAAATGATTTGAGTTTGAGTTTGAGTTTGAGTTTAAGAACACTTTTTACAATAAGAAATCACTAAATCACTGGTTAGTCGCACTAGAAGATCTCTTCGATGTTTATCCGCTGTATCGTGAAACAATACTGTCCCTACGGCCAACACGTTCCGCTTTTATATGGCCGTGGAAATTACTCGAAACTACGAAAACATTCGATCGATGTTTCTAGGCTAAATAGATTACTCTAGAGCTGTTTGTAGCGCCATCTAGCGTCGAGTAATCGTCATAATGCACACAGTTGCGCGCTTTCCGACACTAGATGGCGTTGTCCTCGACAGTTCTCGATTATTCTAGTGGACACGAGATTCATCTGGTTATGGCGCAACAGTATTTACAAAAAAAAAGTATAAGTATTCATACCAGTTGTCTAGTACCCATAACACAAGCTATGCTTAGCTTGGGACTAGATGGCGTTGTGTGTTAAATGTCCGGAATATTTATTTAATATTCTGTAATGATTCAAAAGTGCATGTTTCTTTTTAACAGAACATACCCGCCCCGCATTAGGAACATACCCTGTATCCTAGGGGACTTTTTAAACATACAAGAAATGGACTCAAAGAATACCTAGACTCAGAACACGAATATTTGTTTACCTGTATTTGTATGTGTTTTCCCACGTGGGGTTTGAACCCACAACACTCAACGCAGTATACGTTAAACAAATAAGTCTACGTCATTTGTGCAATTTTAATTAAGTTTGTGTTTTTCTTATAAAGACGATTTGATTTATTTTTAGTTTTTTATACTACTCGTATCTATATAGATTTTATTAAGTATATAATCCTACTAATATTATAAACGCGAAAGTTTGTAACTCACTATGTGACCATGTTTATTGCTCTTTCACGCAAAAATTACTGAATGGATTTTGATGAAACTTTACCATAACATAGCTTATACATCAAAATAACACATAGGCTACAATTCATAAAGATACTAGCTTCGCCTCGCGGTGTTGCTAGCGGTTATTGTCGTACCGCGGGTAGCACCGCGGGGTTCAGCTAGTAAATATTAATTAAACAATGTAAACTATTATTTATATTTTCTATTACTATTTTATAGTATATTTTTAAGAGTATTTTTAATAATAATTGTCGTTAGCGCAATGGTAGCTTATGCGACTACTGTGCATGAGGTCTCAGGTTCAATCATAGAAACATTTGGTCCGACAAGGGCTGTCGGACCAAATATTTGTATGATCTGCAAATATATGTTTCGTAGTTTGGGTGTATTCTATGTATAATGTAGGTATTTACAAAAAAATGTATATCAGTTGTCTAACAGGTACCCATTGTACAAGCTCTGCTTAGTTTGGTACTAGATGGCGTTGTGTGTTAGATGTCTGAATATATTTATTTTTCAGCTTATAATATGTTTTTCTTACAATCCCAAAAGTAATTTTAAGAACGTTTTTCTTATAAACACATGTTTCTACAAGATATGTCTAAAAAACATTAACATGTTGAATAATTTCTTATAGATATAAATTCATTGGTGGCTCAAAGCAATGATCGAATAACTAGGAGGGTTATTCTTTTGCAAGGTTGTGACTCTTACTATTAACTGATCCGCCTGCTTTACAAGCAGTTGGTACTGCGCCTGATCTTTACCCGGTAGTGTAGGATAGTCGTCCCTTCGGACTGTTAGAGTGGGGGCCACAGAGAGTGCTTTCACACTGTAATATACCTATGTAGTTAGATGGTCTCCGTGTAGACTGGCTGCCGTCTTCGAAATCGGCTAGGAGAACATCTTCACCATTAATATGATTATTCCTGAATTGAACTAAGACTTAAGTAATTTTCATTCAAATATTACCGTAAATAAAAGACACACCGTACAAAAATGATTCACTGTGTTTAGAGACCGTAAACGTTCAAATTCAAATTTTACACTTCGACGCACAGTTAAATAGAAATAAACTGTAACTAATTTTCTATGTACTTTAGATAATTGAATGCCATTCTTTCTCAAATATAAAACGAAGATGAATCAACTAAACCAATCAGGCATAAAACAAACTGCCTACGGCTCAATTAATTTTTGATTACGAAGAATGATTTTAACATTTATTTTATTAACAAAGCGATTTTTCGTTTTATTTCAAATATTTATACGACTGTTAAATATTGAGATAATAATACGAATTCATCTTAAGTTCTTACTTCTAGCCTAAGTATATTGACATCGTTAGAATGGAAAATTTCTAATTTTGAGAGGGGACTCTTTCTCTTTCGAGGCATTGTGTTAGAATTCAATAGTAATATTTAGTTTGTATATTTCTCAATCCGTTTAAATAGATGAAATATAAGAAAACAGTTTGTCAAATCAAAAAAATAAAACAAAACACGATTAGATTTAAATATATGAGAATATTAGAAATATAGGTACACGTTGATATCACCATACAGTCAAATTTCCTTAATTATCTTTCCTTCTTTTGGAGTAGATAATAAAGACCTGTCATTTAAATTTTTAATAAGAATGGAAAACCAGAAGTTCTAAAGGTAGTAGAGCTACGCTGTTTTTAGCAATGACGCGCCGGTTCGACCGAGATACTACCCTCGCAGGGAATATCAATCTAAAACGACAGCATTCATAGTGACGCGCTGGCGTCATGGTGTGGGTCACTATGCTGCTTTGTTGCATTGTCTGCATTCGCAATGAGTATAGTGACCACCAATCTTGGATCGTGCTAATACTTTTTTATTAGGCAGATACCTACTAAATATAAGCTATAATTGTTTGCTTTCTTTTGGGTTTTGGACTAGTTGGCTGACCTTGGGGAGACCTTTGTTCTACAGTGGATGACGATGGGTGTTGATTTGATTTCAATGTTTTTGTTTGATGTGGGTATAATCGCATCGGGTCACTAACTACTCAAGAGTAATAAGTATCTTGTTACCTTTTGAGTACCTTATAGAAAAAATAACCAAAAAGCTAGCCCAGTTAATAACATATTTCAGGTTTAGAACTCTACCGGCCCGCCAGGCCCGGGAACTGGACAGGTACCCACCCTAGCGACTTTGGCGACGGAGATCTCAGAATGATCTCCGTCCTCCATAAGCACAAACCTGAGGGTGACACATGAGGCTATCCGTCACCTTAGCAAAAGCAGACTCGGGTGGGGGGCGCGCTTGCACCACAGCACTCGCGCCCCAACTTTTGGGGACAGCAACGGAAACACAGGGATTTCCACAGAGGAGGGGGGCATTTACAAATCGTAGATGGCCCGAGGTACGTCGGGGTTCCAGGGTTTTCCTTTCTAGGGTGCACCTGGTTCCCCGGCATCTAGTACCCGAGATGACGTGCAGTTTTAGTCGCTTCGAGTCCGACATGCCACCAGGAGGTGGTATCTGAGGGGATTTCCGCACGAGGAAAAAAAAAAAGGTAAAAACATATTAATCGTATTATGACCATCGGTTGAGAATTCACAGTATGAAAACTTAACAACCAAACAACAGTACTGTTACTTTACGTACGTCACAATGACCTTGGCTTTGACTGCGCGGTTGGCTTATTACAAGTGTTGAATGTTCAAATCCCACATGGTACTTAAATTTATGTGTTTCACAAATTGTTGTACTGTTTCTGGGTGTTTTTGTGTCTGTTTCATGTATAATGGTAAATTCCTTCGTTACACAGGATGTCTATTCCTAATTCGAGAATTATTTTTATAAATAATTAAAAAAAAAACAATAGACTGTATCAATTAAATCTGTGTTTTTAGGGGTACTCAATCAAGGGTAGAATCAATTTGAACAATTATTTTTTACTGTGGCTTTGGTGTACTGAGTACTGTTTTTATTGCGTACCTATTTAATTATCAAATGTCGTTACATTTTTATTACTCTCGTATATATTTAATTGTATTTACTTTTTTAGAACAATTTACCTTAGTAATTAATTGGATATTACCGAACTGATGCTCAAAGATGAAATTGGTTTATCGAATAATAAGCGTCTAATGGTCTCAAAGAGTGAGATTCGGCATGCATCGCCTGCACTGTGTTTAACCCAGTGAGTGAAGATACGGGAAGCCCATACCTTAACTCCTCCTCCCATCCCAATCCATCATTCCCCAAAGGCCGTCAACGCACTTGTGACGCCTCTGGTGATGCGGGTGTCCATGGGCGGCGGTAATCACATTCCATCAGGCGATACGTCTGCTCGTTTGCGCCCTGCTACATAAAAAAATTGTGAGTTTAGTAAAAATTATAATAAAGACTAATCCTAATCTTCCAAAATTAAAGGCACATTATACCGAGGTCGATATTGGTTTGTGTATTTGCTCACTTTTAAACTATGAACACATCATAATTTTTTTTAATACTTACTTTAATCACTCAGGATATTTATCTCTATGGTTAGCTGATAGAAGATCTCACAAAAAGAATTTATAGAGCGAATGTGTGTGGTAGTATCGAAAGAGATTGTCTACGGCAAAATATACGGATCAAATTGGCGATGTTCAAATAAAGGACTATGTGAAAAGCACCAGAGACCGACGAGAATGGAACGAAACAAAATAGGTGTGTGAGGACCATAGTAAGTGGAGCTCAATTGTCTTTGCCCACCCATCTGTTAAATATACGTTACTCTTTTCAAGTATGGATACATGTAGAAAAAAAAATGCAGTTATAGTGACACAGAACCTCTACAAAAGATAGAAATCGAGCTCACAGGTATATTCCATCAGCCGCAACTATTTCATACAATTTACAAATTCTCGCGGCCCCATCGGGTCTTCGGTTACGACCGATAACATGAAACTGAATTTATAAGAAAAAATGTTAAAACCACCCCCCCGCAAGGGTCGGCCCGGCCAATATGTTCTATCGAAAGTCACTTAGAAGGGCAACGTGTGGGGTAAATGTACAATCACTGGGGGTATTTGGGAATGGTAAAAAAACCCGGACAAGTGAAAGCCTGCCTTGCGTACCGAGGGTTCTGCAAACTCACAAAAGTATAGTATAGATATAAATTTATATAAATTGTTTACCCATTATCGCCGGAATTCCGTCAATTGCAATTCTATACAAGTAAAAAGAAAAGGAGTGAACAATATTCAGGATTCGATATATACATAGATATGTATGTATTTGATAGCTATAAATGATTATTTTTCTATTCGGGAATCTGGAACAGTCAAAATCAAAGTATTCCAATTTCTTAATTTATATGACATGACATGTGTATTTGTGAGTATGTTCTACATGGAAATAGTTTATTTCATTTTTAACTTAACAAAAACATTCAACTACTGACCTATTTTCTAACAAAATATTCCTATATCTCTAAAATAAATTTCATCTAAAACGTGCACGTACATTCACACGAATACTTCGTACACGAGTACGCGGTATCAATTAAAACTTCGATTCATCGCCATGAATAGTGTTAGCCATCATGGCGAAAAAAGACGTTGGTGCTCTGAGGTAAATAGAGGTCGCTACTGCCGACCGAGTTGCAACTTTTAATGAGTAAATAGACAATTCTGTGTAGATAAATTTTCCAACCAACCTGTATCTTGATATCAAAAGGGAAATAATTTAGAACTTAAACTGCCTAATTAAGAAACTTGTTAAAAATATTCGCATGTCTGTGAAATTATTGACCATTTGACTACATCACCTTATAATCTTCTATTTACTGTTCGTTTGTCCATCTAAAGGTTGCTTAAGGTCTCCCCTAATATAATATATTCATCTGATATGCTCTGTGCTTGTATAATCAACTGATAATAATTTCAGTTATATTCAGATGTGATTTATTTTCAAAAACAGCTTCAAAGAGCCTTAAAACTAGTAATCGACCTCATAAATTTTAAAATGTTTAGTAAATATAAGACGAAATACTTAGTCTACCAATAAATAAGCTAGAAATTAATTCCACAAAAACACTTTCAAAACGTAATGGACCAATTACTTGTGTTGATAGCCACTTAAATTTTGTTTTAGTGATTAAAGGTGGAAAATAAAATAATTGGCAGAAGATTGCAGAAGGATTGATCATTAATATCTTCTAACTTATAACCATAATTCATTAAAATTAATTAGTTTTTATTTTAATTTATCAACCGTTAATCTGTGTTCTGCCATCCGATTGGAATATTTTGCCTCTGTGCTGAGGAATGCGGAATAATAATAAAACCCATTCTTGGTGTTTATAGATTGTTTATATATCTCAGCTTCAGAATTTGAATATCGCGATGCAGGATTAGTACTAACTACGTACTTAAGTAGGTCGTCTTTAGATGACGCTGAAAATTTACTAATCATCGCACTCACTCTACGACAGTCACGGAATGAGTAAAGAGGGTGACACTCTGTACGCTTAATTCGTTATCACATTGAATACTTCAGTAACATTTGATTAATGTTTATTAATTTATAATAAGGAGAATCCCCGGTGTACCGCAGGTGTAGACGTAAGCCGTTGCGGATAGTACTCCTTACTCATTTCAACTGTGAATGGATCCAGCAATTTTTGCACCCACTGTACAAACACAGGATTAAGGTGGATGTGTTTTAGTTGATTTGATGAACTCAGTAATATTAGTAAGAACTTACCAGAAACTTGCATAATTGAATAGACAACAGTAATAGAATGATAAAGTTTTGTCGAAAAGTAATAAACTGTATCGACTTCCACATACAGCACTGCAGGAAATCACTATAGCGCCATCTACTGAAGATACATAAGGAATAAATACCAATATAGAATCGCGATATACATAGAATTTTTCATGCCAATCAGCAAATATATACAACATCCTAATTTCAACCGTTGGGCCGTGGCCTGCCAGATATAGTCACCTCGCCTGGCCGGAGGATCCTCCCTTTGTGTTGGAACGACATGACACCCGTTTCTCCACAAAACTTGCAATTATCTTATTAGTATTACTGATGAAAATTTACCAGATGATAACTCTGGCGTTAATATCCCGTTAACTAACTTTAGTAGAATATAGGGGCTAACAAGCAGATGGGTTATCTAATGATAATTTATTATTGCCGCCCATGGACACCTCTAACTCAAATGATCCAAGTGGATTGCTGCCTCACTTCAAAAGAGGAGGTCTGACAGCAGTCGCTTCACATAAGAAATCGAAGTTCAGCATATCATAAATTATATTTATTCTCAGTATTTTACACTCTACTTTTCTTTATATCTATTCTCTTGTTGCACGTAGACATGTCCATAATAAACCAACGTTAATAGACAATGCAGTCGAGGTACAAGTGGATCGTTACCGTTCAAAATCATCGATGTTATTGTCCGAGCTCAGTATGCAGACTACGGTAACAACACGCTAGCGAAGAGCAGACGATTACGGTGTTATATTGAATATACTATATTTGCCAAGAAATTTTATACTTTAGATAATTTTTTTATAAATTAAGACACACGGTTTCAGTCGTTAACACGTTTTATAAATAAAAATAGTTTGTGAGGTTGGCCATATATTTTGATGATATTAGATGGCTCCGTTTCGAAAAATTACTTACTTTGGACTGTAAAACCTCTTTCCGGACCTCTGTATTTACTAAAAATTGTTAGTACCTACTCCTCGTAAAACAATTTAGGTGTTAAAATTCACAAGACTTGTAAGGTCGCTAGATTTTGACATCCACAATCTTTATCCTACTCTTGTGAAAACGTTAATTGTGTTTACAGATGCAAATACCATCACTTTAGTGTTCTAAACTATCCGTTCCAAGACAGATCTAACAACTGAATCGGAATGGATAGATAAGTCAAATCAGAAATTAACCGAACGAATTTGGTCCATTGTACCGAAGTAATTGCTTGAGTTAACTGAGTGTGAACTTTCTTGATTCAAGTCTGCTGAGGCGGAAACGTCAATCATTGGATTTGAATTATGTCCATTGAAGGGTGCCGGCTTGGCTTAAGAGTTGAATTTCGTTTGGGCTGGCGAGATTTCGTTTGTTGGTGATTTTGTATAATTAGTTTGATCGCTAAACGTTCATAGCTGTTTGCATATTATCTGTCTTTGTTAAGGACATTAGATTAATTTCGTAAAATACTAAATCTGTTTTTATTTTATACTAGCTGACCGACGCAACCTCGTTTGCGTCTTTTATTGCCCCTAGCGAAAAATTTTTTCCCCGTATAGTGTGTCGCGGACTTTTTTGTAGATATTTATAAGATCTACGATTACTTAGAACACTTTATGGTTCTATCTTTTATAGTTTACGCAGCGTACGCAAAATAAGTAACTTTTCTGGTTGATTTTTTACACCTTGTGTCCGAAAACCCCCAATATAAGATATTTTTTCCCTATTTTTTCCAAAATAAAATATAGCCTATGTTACTCATGGATAATGTAGCCTACGAATGGTTAAAGAATTTTTAAAATTGGTCCAGTAGTTTTTGAGCCTATTAATTACAAACAAACATACAAACAAAGTTTTCCTCTTTATAATATTAGTATAGATATTTGAAGTTGAATTAGAAACATCGTCAACACTTTACAGTTGGTACACATGAATGTTGAGTTAATGAAATATCTGGATAAAAGAAAACAATAATAAAAGAAGTATAATACATTAGAGAAATGATTGTCGTTCCTCACTTTTTAATGAATTTTCTGTAATAAACTTATGATGATGATGTATGTGAACATGTCAAACTGAGAACTCTGCCTGATGGAAGCTTGAGCAGAATCTAAGAGTAGTGCTCATAACGACACACACATGCAGCATGTTGACTCACACTGTAACGGTCTTTTGAGATGCTTCTGCATCGTAGGGCCTCTGGCTTCACACCAACCAATGAAACACGACAATACGAATGCTGTCATTTTGGGGTCTTATGTGAGTGGATAGTGTTGCAACCGTCGTGGCAGACCGTTCGTGCTGAAATAAGCATGGCTCTACCATCTCGAAAGGACTTTTGATCAATTCTATACTTAAAATTATTTCTTTGTTCTATAGTCATCTGAATAAAGTATAGCTGCTAGAGTCAAAAGTTATTCGATATTGCACAAAAAAAGTTGACAGAAAATAAACTACTAGATGCATTTCTTAACTCTATTAAGGACAACAAAATGAAGATAAATGCCAGTCACAGCAACATTTAAAAAAAGGAGTCTACAGTTTGCAGTAAATGTTTAAAAATTCTTTGAGATATACTCTTAAAATACAAATAAATAATGATAAATATAAGTTTTATCTTATTCAATATACCTTTCAGCGGAACACGATTAGTGTACCTGAATAAAATGTTGATTATTACAAATAACATTCCTCTTGAACCAATCAAAAGCAATACAGGTCTGAATTCCGATGGTCTGTAAAGGCTTGTTCATATAATTTTGATTTAAAATACTCTTCCTTGTATTGCACGAATTTATTTGTATAATTATGGAGCTGAAAAACAAATAAAAGTAAAAATATACTCATTTGCAAAGTAGATTTCTAAAGATCGATTAGATGGCCAATCTATATATAGGAATACCTTATACATGACAAAATATGCCAGTTGCATTCAAATAATATAATTAGTAGAATATGTTACTAGCTAATACGTATAATATAAATCTATACTAATAATAAAGCTGAAGAGTTTGTTTGTTTGAACGCGCCAATCTCAGAAACCGCTGGTCCGATTTAAAAATTTTTTTCAGTGTTTGATAGTCCATTTATCGAGGAAGGCTATAGGCTATATATAATCACGCTACTACTAATAGGAGCGGAGCACCAGTGACGAATGTTTCAAAATCGTGGAAAAATTTTCACGCTACGAGCAATATAAAACGCAAACGAGGTTGCGTGGGTCAGCTAGTATCGTATAATTTGTAAATAATGTGAGTGGGATGATAAAGCCTGCTGTTTTAAATAGTTGCTACTTACATTACAAACATTCATACTAAATGTTTGGGTCAAGTCAATGTAGTATGAATTGGGTTCATACCCGCTATTAATAAGCGCGTGAGTCACAAGTATGTCTAGAAGTGGTGAATGAACGCAGACCTCCTTAATAAACTAGAATATCTCTGTCAAATCTGGTCACCGTATCATGCAATACATAGTAAAAAATAGAACATATTCAAAAGAAATTTATAAATTACCTGAACTATAAATTTAACGAACCTAATTTAGACTACGTAGAGAATTGCCGAATGTATAACTTGCTAACCTTGGAGAGCAGACGATCGCTGATGGATATGATATAATACGTGGTCGCATAGACTGTACCACACTGCTCGGAAAAGTGGGATTTAATACTCCTAGTTATCGTACTCGGCACACACAATTACTAAATGTCCCATCGCATTCTACTTCATATGGGCAAAATGCCGTGATGACCAGAATCATATAACACCACATTTAACTCCATAGACCCATTCATTATGACTAAAATAATAAATAATAAATATTCCGGACATCTAAACACACAACTCCATCTAGTCCCAAGCTAAGCAGAGCTTGTGTTATGGGTACTAGACAACTGATATAAATACTTATATACTTTTTTTTTGTAAATACATACATATGATACATAGAAAACACCAAAATGTCATTTATGTCTAATATAAAAAAAAATATGCATACAATCAGCGATAAATAACAGTTCACACACACACACTCATATTACTGAATAATAAAATAAAAAAAATGCTACAGTACCTACTGAGAGAGAGAAATCAGAAATCACTCTGGTGTTAATTTTCTGGAAATAATATCTATGATGGCACTTACTTACCATTGTACCACCCACAAACCGGTCTTGAATTCCGATCGAGGGCGAGTCGGTAATGCGCCGGTGATAGTTTGCACTTGTTTACATTCCACAATCCGCTAATATTTTAATTTGTTTATTTTTTACAAGTACTGCAAACTGTTTCATTTAGTTTTACAATGTAAAGTTTATTAAATATAAAAGTAAATTGTAAATGTTATAGGTTAACTGTGTAACTAACATAAATATGTTCTTGGCAGTTTTTGGAAATTTCATGTAAAGTGGATAACTATAATTGGTCATATCCCAGTAATTATAATATAAGTATTTGACTCTGTAAAAGACTGTTGTTATCCTGAATAAATAAAATAAAAAAAACTCTTACTCTTCTTACCGTGGGAGAGCTATGCTTCGGCATGAATGGGTCGGCTCAACCGGAGTGATACCACGGCCTCACAGAAAACCGGTGTGAAATAACGTTTGCGCTGTGTTTCACCGAGTGAGTGAGGATACCGGAGGCCCATACCCCAACCCTTCCCCCATCCCCTTTCCCATCCCCCAAAGATCGGCAACGCACTTGTGACGCCTTTGGTGTTGCGGGTGTCCATGGGCGGCGGTAATCGCTTACCATCAGGTGATACGTCTGCTCGTTTGCCTACTATTCAATAAAAATAAAAATAAAAACAACTAGACCGCCTTCTTAATAACTGCATTCGATTCGTTTTTAATCTTCGCAAGTATGACCATGTGTCTGCTTTACTACCCAATTGCAGTGGCTCCCAATTCGACAGCGCCATAGGTTGCGTGCACTCACTTCTCTTTTTTTTTTGATTTGATTTTGATTGACTTTGAAACAATATGCTTCTTCTATGCCCCCCTCATACGTCCAACTTCATTCATTCATCCTTCTTTGTGCAGTCAGTTCTTCTCTGGAACGCGCTCCCAACCGAAATCAAGATATCCACAAGTCGCTTCACATTCAAGATGACAGTACGAGATTTACTCCGGAATGAATTAGCGAAACAGTCTCAACGATAGTTCTCCGACTGAGTAATTATATTATATTTATGTGTGTCTATACTTATGTATTGTGTAGGGTATGCTGTATTTCTATGTATCTATGTATAATATTCAGTATTTATTTGTATATATTAGTTTTATATAATACCATCGTATCAAATATATTATTGTATATGTCAAATTATACTATTTTTTCTTACGCACCACCTCATCATATTTTCACATCACCTTAAGGTTGACTGGCAGAGAATGCCCTATGGCATTAAGTCCGCCTTTGTGCAAAATGTGCATCAAGTTTGAATAAATAAATAAATAAATAAATATATAAAAATATGTTTGCACACATTTGCTTGCTCTTTTTGCCCGACTATACCGAAGCGTACTACAAAGGGTAAATAGTTTTGGCAGTCTATATTGTATGTTTGCTCCACAGTAACGTCTAAACTACCGAACCGGTTTTAATGAATGTTGTGATAATATATTTCGAATAAAAGCTTTTTTTAGCAAAAAAATCTTGTATCAAAAAAATGTTATGTCTAACTTTTCTTGAATCTGGTATTTTCTTAATATTTAAAAAATTTGGTTATAGAAATACTTACACAATTGATAAAAGTTGTAACACCGCGGGGCAAAGCTAGTCTGAAATATAGCTTAAGTTACCCCTTATATCATCAGCTATCTGCCAGTGAAAATCGGTTCAGCCGTTCCAGAGATAACCTGGAACAAACAGACAGACAGGCAGACAAAAATTCTAAAAAAATATATTTTGGTACATGTTATACATTTCAATATTACAAACAGACACTCCAATTTTATTTATTTGTATGGATTTTATTAGAAGAGATCATACATTTTAATATACTAATCGGGTACATCATTTCACTCCACTTTGCTTAAAAATACTTCAAATAAATTCACTAAAATAAATTACTTTCACTCTAGAGCCTAACCTTCAAAAGTTAATAAAGCGACATTTAACAAAATTTAGAGCAAAATGTACAGGGTAATAAAAAAAACAGCTAAACACAGCACAAAGTAGACACGTCCTTACGTGAAAAAATAGCCAAATAAAAATAAGTCATCTGTATTCAAGCGATGTACAAAAGCATCTTTGGGCCCTCTGTACAAATGCTTCCAGATTATGATGGACAGACGTTTCATCGTGACTCAAAGAACGAAAAGATTTGATCATGTACTCTGAGTGTTGGCGAGAATTCGGAATGCGATATGACAAAGTTAACCCGTGAAAGAAATTTTGCTGCACGTTCTTATAAAAACTAATAATTTCAGAAGATCATGATTGATGTTTGGAAGTTGTTTTGGATTTTGATGTCTGAATAAATATTAGAAGTTTATATTTTAATATTGCGGAGATTGTTTATGGTTTGATTCAGAATTTCTTCTGATGCTTGAAGGAATAAAAATAAATATTTCGATTAAAATTAAAGCATAATTATTAAAATATACTGGAACATTGCAACTAGGCTAGACATAATGAAATATTCCACTTTTTTTCTCAGGAATTCCGATGAAATAAAATGAAAGGTTATGATAGTCTACTATGAATTTTTGAAGTACACTGAAACAACCTATTTTACAAACGCAAATTCTTTATGATAGACAAAAAAAATGAATAAGATAGAAATATAAATACGAAATTAACTATGAATTTCATCACTGCTCACTCTCTCAATGACATCAAAAAATCAAATCAATTACCAGTTTCTGTTGGGCCTTGACATCACAGCAAACTTGGCTCTCCTTCTATAATTTTAGACGACATGGTAATTTTGCAACTCTTTCAGTCATTGTTTAATCAATCGTTAATAAAAAAATTGATTGTATCTATACAAAAAGGTGTGCTATATAATTATATAACATATCAAATTTCAATTTCAAACATACTAGGATTAATTTACTCTCATAATAGTTCCAGCTATAAACTAATACTTAGGTGATTCCGGAAGGATTATCTGCAGATTACATGAGTTCAATTAGACATAGTTAGTTATTACGTAACCAGATTGTTCTACGTCTGATGGAAAGCTAAGCTTACACGTCTGCCCATGCGTGGCAATGTAATAACTTGGCAATAATTTAATCGGTTCATACTGCCTAAAATATGTAAAACCGATAATCCGACTGAACTCTGTGAGAGTAATTTATCGCGAAACCCTTTTTAAGAATATTTGTGTTGTGAATATGTGTCGAAGAATTAATTTATGTTAGTGTGGATATAGATTTTAGTTTATTGGAACGAAGTTCCTTATGGCGCGTTGTGTAAGGGGGCTAGACGGAAAAATTGTCACAACACAATTTGTTGACACGACACAATTTGTTGTCACGACACAATTTGTTGTCACGACACGACGACGACACACACAGATATTTTCGTTTCGTCTTTCGATTTCGAACTTCGTTCCATCCGGGTGTCCCTTGACACCTCTCAAGTTTTTTTTCTTACCTGGTGTCCAGAATCTTTAATGGGTTTAAATTTCCGTCCAAAATTCTACATAAATAATAAAATGTATTTCCGGCATTCGACAAAACTCATTATCAATAAGCATGCAATGATACATAAAACGACATTGTGGAATATCCAATAAAAATAAATCAAACTGCCCATAATGCGACCATTTAAAAAGACGATATCGTGCTGATTAACCGACTCATTTAAAATGATACAAGGCTCTCGTCGAGCTTGCCAAATACTCATGCTTCCGGTACTGGGTGAGTCGTGGACGTATTCTGATTGCTTACAATAAATGAACTGTATTTTAAGTAGGAACCATCTTATCTCATATTATAATTAGATGACAAGGGCTACTCGGCTTCTTCACTTCTAATGTATCTGTAGGTATAACCAATATCCCTTTCGTTACTTATCTTCCTTTATCTACCTTTTTCATTCAATGTACTATTATTTTTACTAAAGGGTCTCAGAGTGGGTTGGGGTGGTATGTTTCTTGAATGGATGTGTGTATATTTCTATCACGCTCTTTAAGTTTACCTACCGCCGTCCACTGCTGAATAAAGATCTCTCCCAAGGAATACTAATCATTGTGACCTTGGGTAGTTCACATCCACTGCTTTATGACCTTGGCCAAACGTAATCCAAGGTCACAAACTAACTACATCAGTCAGTAGCGCGATAGCACAAGCTCACATTAATTGTAAATATAAAAAAAAATTACACACTAGTATTTAAATTTGTATGCTATAATTTTAAGTTTATTTCCACAAAAATACTACGAAAAAGTTGATAAAAATGCAAAAGTAATATACATAATTCAGAATACAACCGTAGCGTAGTTGCTAAATTTAACCGAATGCATAAATAACGAGCTTAATTGGGAGTGAAATCATGCTGCAGTTTTGATGAACAACTCGAAATTTTAAACGGTATTGCTTTGAATATGAGGGTTTACTAATATTTTATAAGCATGTTTATATAGGTAGTTTTCTATTTTAATTGAATGTTGTGTATAAAATTTTCATCATTTCAACCATTTGCCGGCCACTTCTGAACGTAGGTCTCCCCCAAGGAGCGCCAACTATCTTCTCTCTTGGGTCTTGGGTCTGCATCCATTCGCTGCCAGCCACTTTCTTTAAATCGTTAGACCACCGTGCGGCAGGGCACCCTACACTACGTTTGCCTAATCGCAGTCTCCACTCAAGCAAATTTCGGCTCCACCGACCATCGGTACGTCTAGAGACATTACCGGCCCATTTCACTTCCATTCGTACTGATTCTCCGTGCGATGTCGGTTACTCTACTTCTCTGTCGAATAATCTCGTTCCAAATTCTATCAGACAAAGAAACGCTGAGCCACTTTAAATTTGTGGACCAGTCCAATGGTGAGTGTCTACGTTTCGGCTCCGTATGTCATCACGGGTAGGACGCACTGGTTAAATACCTTGGTCTTTATTGATTGTGGTATTGGCGACTAAAAGATGGGATGTAGCTTCCCGTACGCCGCCCAGCCCAGATTAATTCTTCCCTCAGCCTCCAGGTCGAAGTTGTGCCGGCCGAGTCGATATAGAAATGTTTTATGAGTATTACTGCCTAAATCGTAATCAGATGACCGTGTTTGAGTTGTTTCGTGGTTTTATTATTATTGTAAAATTTTATAAAAAAATTAAAATTTATAAATACATCCATTTCTAAGAAAAACTACATATTCTTGTTTTTATCCCCGTCAGTTCATATTACGAAGTTTTCTAGTACTTGAATCTTTTAGTCAAATACATGTCAAGTTTGAATCCTCTGTGGTGTGTGTGGAACAAAAAGCCGAGGCGCTCTTTCTAATGGCTTTTCTGTACTTTGTAAGACTGCTTATTAATCCATTAGGCTTCTAGCGTAACGTGGAACGTATATTGTTTGTAAACAGTACACTATGTTCATACGTGAGCAACTACGCTATGCATAGAGACAGTCTAAAAGTAATTGAATGAGAAATATTTTCAAAGAGGTGTACGCTGGAATTGGTTTGTGCTATAGATGTTTTACCTGTTGAATTTACAAAGCTTACCTTTCTTCTAATCGTATAATGTATTCCACGTTTTTTACGAAAAACCTTTTTGTGTTCTACAAATATGCAGAAAATGAATAATTTGTATAATTACCTTCTTAATTTTTTATGACATTTTTCTAATTGCTTTTTCACTGTAGTGTGCAAGGCAGGTAATAAAACAAGTAAAATTATTTTGAAAAATCCCGACTGCGTTAATATCTACAATCTTAATGAAATTCGAGTTTTTTTAAATTTTTTATTTGTTTTCTCTCACGACTAAGACAAATTTATTGACACTACTCACATAAAAATACGACAAGCCGTTTCGGATTTAGGGTGTACCGAAGAAATATACATACATGCACTCTAAAAACTTTACCTTCCTTCTTTCGCAGTCGGGTAAAACATAAAAGTTAGACGTTACTTATATGCTCCTATTCTTGAAACCAGCCATCCATCTCTGTACTACCAAGAAGCTATTAAAGCGTTATTTCTCCGCCCATCTGAAGTAGTACCCTTATCGGTCCGCTCAAAAATCACTCAGCTTTTCTTTAAGCCGTTGACAAGTACTCGTTTAACTTCACCGATTACCCTGGCCTTTTACCTAAAGTTTTTTGGAAGATCGATGTTCCAAATCTAATGAACTAGAGAAGGGTGCCAGAAATTTGCAGAATGATTAATGATGAGAATTATTGATGACTGACGAACCGAGAAGTATTGTTTCTTTTGGGTATATTTTGACAAGGATTAAATTTTCTCGAAGATGCTAGTATGCTATTCTTTAAACTATTTAAAATACTTTACAGTTACGATAGAATTGTTTGGCGTATGGAGTTATCCCGTTATACAGGCTGTTACAAAAGGTGATATCTGATTTTAGGGTCTACAGTATCACTGTATAGTTGTATAGTATAGTAATACTTGTATACAGTGCTTAGTGTTGTGAATGCATGATCTTATTACAAAAAATACATATGTATCAATCCAACCATCAAAAGTTTTTGTAGGAAGTATTGGCTAATCATTGCTATTTAATAATAAATAATTAAAATTAATAAAAAAACCTAGAAATTAAAATTACCAGTACTCAGAAATCAATTAAAGTTATTTTAAGTCGTTGAAAGATTTTAAATATAAAGTACTGTATTGATTCAATGGACCTCCAAATCAAATAATAATATTAAATATTTTGAACAACTTACACACAACGCCATTTAGTCCCAAGCTAAGCAAAACTTGTGTTATGGGTACTAGACAACTGACATAATTACATATATACTTTTTTTGTAAATACATACACATTACACACAGGAAACACCCAAACTCCGAAACAAATATTTGCAGATCATATAAAACATTTGGTCCGACCCGGGAATCGATCACGAGACTTCAAGAACAGCAGTCGCATATCCTACCACTGCGCCACAGAGGCAGTAATCCAAAAACTACACCATAATAAACTCTTGTCGTCTACGCTAAATAGACGATAAAATTCACTGAACGCATACGAAAGTAAATACGGTAAGAACTTAAATTTATTGTCTTGTCTTGAATTAAATCGATTTGTTTCGGATGATCTCTGACCGATTTTGACGGAACTTTCTAGTGTTAAAAACTCCCTGCTAGTACTTTAATAAACTATTCAGATACAATCTACCTAACATTAATTTTCAATAAGTATCAAAGTTCCTTAAAATTATATTTGATGTAATCTGTGTCATTTAAAACAATTAAAAATTAATTTTGCATTCTCTCGATTAGGATTTCATCCTCAAGATTCTTGTGTCTTTTCATCAAACGCCCCTTCTGTTCAGTTTACTCTAATGTAATCAAAATATACTAATTCTGCGACCTTACTCATATACTCACACATCACTTTAAACTCAAAATATATTCGCTATCTACATTACTTGAGTACATACACAGTGCAAGCGAATCCTCAGCTATCTCACAGTTAAAATATTACAGTTAATATTAAGTCTTTAAAATAGGATAGACTAAAAATACTGTCCACAAAATACTTCACTGTTTCAGATACATAAAAAAATTAATACTTATATCTGTGTACCCTACATCATTCACAAGGTCTCATTTGTAGTGACTGTAATTCCAACCGAATCTAACTGAAATGTACACGATAGAGGTACAAAACTCCTAAGAAAGTCTCAGTATTGAAATTCTTTCAGAAATATTATACTCAACCTTTTCGAAAGTAAATCGGCCCATTAACCCTACCGAACTATTTTCCATCGTAACAGAAGGAAATACGTGTAAGAAGCATGGCGAAAAAACCTCGATGTAAACTTACTTAGCACACACAAACGGAGCAGCGAAAAATTGAAGCCCGGTTCACAGAACAGATGTGTGGAACAGTCCCGGGGACAAATTGTTTTATCGAAAATTACTTTCTGGAACGAGAAAGCGGATAAATTTCCATTTTTCTAATGGAACTGAATGGAGGCAGCCCTCGGAGACGACTGGCGTTATGTTACAATTACTAGATCCGATAAAACTGAAGATTATTTTGAAAAGTTTGCAAGCCAGTTTCCTAGTGGAGAATTGAAATTTTTAAATTGAAATTTTAAGGTATTTATCAGGTAGAAACAAGATGTTTTATTTGCAAATACGGATATGTCTTTTATATAATCTATACATGTCCCTAAAGTGAAAGATAGAGTCTTAATTACTGTATCTAAATGTTGAACCAATCACCAGTTTTTTTTGCAAACACGCGTCTGAAACTGAACGACCAATTAACAGTAATTCATTGACCATTTAAACTTATGTCAACCTGAATGAAACATTTGACTATAGCAAATGTGTATTGTCCTCAACGGTATTGAATTTACTGCTAGACATCAACCTCTACTTAGAAAGAAGGATTTGGCCTACTATATCACTCTGACAAGACGGGTCGGTAAAGAGTTTAGATTAAATTTTACTTGTCTTGCCAATGCAGTTGTCCAATAGAGTGAGCTCCCTTAGGTGGCTGTTGCAACACCTACAGGAATAAGATAACTTTAAAAGTGCCTTTATTACGTGTGGCATTATGTATATAAGATTTAAAAAATATATATTATTTATTAGCTAAACCTCGCGGTGCTACCCGCGGTACGACAATAACAGCGGGCAACGCCGCGAGGCAAACCTGGTATCTTAATAAATTGTAGCCTATGTGTTATTATCATGTATAAGCTATATTTTTGAATAGTTTCATCAAAATCCATTCAGTAGTTTTAACGTAAAACAAACATACCCACTTACATACTCACAAACTTTTGCGTTTATAATATTAGTAGGATCTACAATATTATTATATTTTTTATCTTTCTAAATGATATTACAAAATTTATAAACTATATTCTATGTATGAATATCTAGTACCGTAGTTCGATTTAATCTCTCGTCTTACTTGTCCAAATATACACCTGCCACAAAGGTACTTCGCAACACCCAAAGGTTTGGCTGGAAGAAAATGCCTGTGGCATTAAGTTCACCTAGTGTAGTGTGTTTGCAGGAAGTTTTAATAAATGGGGAGGTGTTGACACTTCGTATTCTTAATCTGTCCCCACACGAAATAACATATTTTAATAACGTCAATAGATTGATTATAAAATCAACAACACAAATGAATCTATGGAGCATAGCTAGTGATAATATATAGACATGCTCAGTGACAAAGTATTAAAATGAAAATATCTCTTGTCGTTAACATGTAGTACTTTATCGCGCAAATTCGCTGATTCAACGCGGCAGGATTTCGACGTTCCATTAATTAGGAAAACGAGTGGATCTTTTAGCAGTGTACGTTATACGATTCTCATTTTGAGGTTAATTACATGCGGCTGATGGTACTTTTACGAAATATTTCAGTAATTTTGTTGATTATTTGTATTGATAATAATAATAACTACCTCGTAGGCAATCTCGCTTTAGCGCAGTGGTAGCGTACGCGACTGCTGTGCATCAGGTCTCGGGTTAGATTCCCAGGTCGGACCAAACATTTATATGATCTACAAATATTTGTTTCGGGGTTCAAGTATTTTCTATATATAATATTTATATATTTACAAAAAAGTAAATATTTATTTAAATCAGTTATCTAGTACCCATAATACAAGCTCTGCTTGGTTTGGGACTAGATAGCGTTGTGTGTTAAATGTCAGTTTTTTATTGATTTCTAATACAACCTGAATTTGTATTTGAGAATCCAATGAACCTAACGTTTTTAAAATCAGTACATATGAAATTGTAACTGGTCGCTGTTTGCATTTTATAAACGCAATAGAACCCAAAACTATGATTTTATAGAAGTTTTGTCTGTTTGTTTCTACGTTTGTGCACGCTAATCTCATAATATGTTATGGTGTACCGCACTTAACATTTAGAGGTTGTTTCATTTTAATCGGTTCATAAATAAAAAAGTTAATTCAGTCAGAAAGATGACTGCGATACCCGACCTTTACGCATGCGGAGACGCAGGCAAAGGCTAGTATAATATACCCTCACACTCCGTGTGTGAGAATTTTATTAACGCCTAACCCCAAAGCCTGTACTATGGGAAACAGACGGCTAATATATACTTGGTAATTTCTAAACACATCATCATCATGGGGTGCCATCTTCAAAATGAAGTTTGAAGGTCAGCAGACGGTATCCCTCGCTGTCACGAGCGGCCTCTTTCAATTGATGCTACGAGTATTTTTCCACTCCAGTACTTGATGTCATCTATCCACTTCCTTCTTGGTCGACCTGGTGTCTTTCTGCCAGATATTTTTATCTCTAAAAGAAGCCCCAGGAATTCATGTTGAGTGCCCCTTTGTATGTGTTTAAAAAGGTCACTTTCCTGTTTATTATATTAGACATCAGCTCCCTCTTACACTTGGCTCCAGCACTTGCAAAACACAGATATACTATAGGTAAATTACACCTTCCTTGATTATAATTGAACCCGTCATGGGTTCTCTGGTTAGGCAGTTAGAATCAATAATAACTAGACCAAAATACACACAGATTATCACCAAAAATGTAGAAGCATACTAAATGCCCACAATATATCGGCTTTAATTATTTCCATTCCCATTTCCTATTGTGTAAGGTTTCAATCAAGTATTGGTCTATGTGGTAACGAATTAAGGACACGGAATGTCGCTACTCCTAATCATCCCACGGGTGTCGTTAGAGGCGACTAAGGAAGAAAAATACACAGGACAACATCACTTAACAAATTTGAAACAAACCCTATACCAATCCGTCTGGCATGCGTGGTATAGAAGGCCCAAATCTTGGAAGGGAGGTGAGGCTTATGTCCAGAAGAGGATTGTTGAAGGCTATTGATGTGATATTATTACATAGTTGAATGTGTATTTTTTAATCATATTTGCAATAAATGAACTTACGTTTTACCAGGTGGAAAGTGATGGACATCGGGGTTCCAAGGTTTTCCTTACTAGGGTGCACCTGGTTCCCCGGCTCCTAGTACCTAAGACGGCCTGCGGTTTAGTCGGTTCGAGTCCGACATGCCGCCAGGAGATGGCACCCGAGGAGATTTCCGCACGCAAAAAACAAAAACAAATGGTTGCCAAAGAGACAAGCGCGTTGCCGGAATTAGAATTGTAGTTTTTTTAATTATAGTTACAGTATTCACTGTTAAGTAAATTTTTAAACTAAAATAAAGTTAACCTAGAGCGATTAAAAACTTTATTTTATCTTATTTTATATGTATAGCATAGCATAGATACAATACCATTTAATCTATTAAATAAAACTAGCAAACTGTATTAATTTATTGATGATAGTTCAATAACACCTGGATGACATGATTTTTTGGGTAAATTTTCAAAAACTGAATCTTAACTAGATCGATTTATCGCCCTTTAAACCCCCTGCGTATTAAACTACATGAAAGTTATTGGAGTCGTTTCTGAGATTCGGACACATTTATACAAGAATGGCTCGTTTTAAAGATATTAGATAGATAGATAGAGTGTACTACTCTTCTTCTTCTTTCTGGCGCAGTCGAGTATAAAACCCAATAAAATATTTCAACATCATTAACAACCCATAATGTAAGACTGCTGGGCTCGGGTCTCCTCTCAGGAGAGGGTTAAGGCCATACGTCCCTACGCTGGCCGAGTGCGGGTTGGAGACTGGCATGACAACGTTGTGGCTACGTAATCTTACTGTTGGATGTTTTTAAGCCGCGCAAGGTCCCCAACTAAGCTTTACAACTGTTATCCTATGATAACATCCGGGACCAACGGCTTAATGTGACCTCCGAGTCACGGAGACTCTCATGGTATCATGCTACCAGCGGTCACTCAATAAAGTCAGGTCAGATCAGTCAATAAAATATTTACCTTCGATTTAATTTACTATTTGCTATAAGCTATGTCAATATGATTTCTACATTTAGCTATATTAAAAACGTTCTAAGATAACGACACTGTCTCCATCAAGCGGTTTCCTGCCACTTAGACCAGTCGTCAGTACAACAGTGAAGGGATATCCTGTGTGGTACTTTCCAGTCCATAATCGCACTCGAAAGTCTCGCTAAGTATAATAGCTAAAGTAACCTACAAAGCTGTTGTTCTCGGAACATGATACAAAAAAGATGTCATATTCTGAAATAATTATGTAATATCGGTAAATATTTAATTCAGTAAATTAGCTCAATTAACAGGTACATGGCGTGAGTTTATGGTTAAATGTGATTTTTTCAAAGACGAAAAACAGTTTATAATTTCTAATTAACAGATCACTCAATGCACAAGAAAAATACATGTAGACTGTATGTCTATTGGTGCCGGCTAATCTCTGAAACGGTTGCACCAATTTTGGTAGAGCTTTCACTTTTTTTTTAAGACAACTCCCGCACTAGGAATAATTCCTGTATCGCGGGGGACTTTACAAACATACATGAAACGGACACAAAGAACACCCTGACTTAGAACAACAATTTGTGGATCACACAAAGTGTTATTCCATGTGGGATTTGAACTCACAGCACTTGGCGAAGTAGGCAACGCCGTGGCGACCGCTTAACCACTAGGTCAAACGTGCAGTCTTTCAGACTAGCATGCTGCGGTTACACCCGGACGTTGTAAAGGTAAAACAAAACCACGGGTAATATCGTGGGGCGCAGCTAATAATAATAAATGTTTTTGAGGTGATTGACAACTTTATTAAGAAACCTTCTGAAAGATAACATAATATTCGCCACAAGGGAAATTATTTTGGAATATAACAATAAAAGAAGTAGTCGAGATAAGCTAAGAATAACTAGCCTTGAAACTTAGATTGCATGAGAACATTTGAAGTTTGAAATGTGATACCGTTGCAGTGATAGACCGAAATAAATTTGAAATTACAAACAGACACTACAATTTCATTTATTTGTACATAGACTCCCTTTTACATAAATTGGTTTCGTAACCATTCAAGTTGTAGGAGACGAAGTCGAGCATTGTGTTTTATCTGTCATGACCATGCCTCATTGTTAGACACAGAGGATAGTCTAGATTCATTCTAGACTCAGAAATAGTGTGACTGACAGTTTCACAGATAAATATTGCTGTATATACTATTGTTTCAACAAATACTGTTCTTGTGGGCTAATGTATTTTAAGATTTGTTATCTTTAGTTTAGATATGCTTCTAGATAATGCTTAAATAAAGAATGAAACAAATATTTATTTGTTAGAATATAGTACAAAAGATGTTATCACATTACCATACGTTCCTTATATTCTGGTGTACAAATTTTAAATCTTATGAACTAATCTTGGACACCCGCACTTGGCACTCCGCCGCCCATGGACGGGCAACACCAGAGGCGTCACAAGTGCGTTGCCGGCCTTTGGGGGATGGGATAGGGGTTGGGTTTGGCACAGCGCAAGCGCCATTTCACATCGGTTTTCTGTGTGACCGTGGTTTCACTCCGGTCGAACCGGACCATTCGTGCCGAAGCGTGGCTCTTCCACGGAATAACTTTCTTTATTGTGTATATAAATTTAAAAATATAACAAAAGATATAGAATATATAATGATAATTTGTTGATCACACAAAGTGTTATCCCGTGTGGGTTTTGAACTCACTACACTCACCGCAGTGAAAACCGGCGAAGTGATGGATTAAGCCGTAATGGCTTACCCACGCTCACCCCAGTGGCAACCCATGCAGTATTTTTTTTCATATTCATATACTCTCAATTTTCCTAGGTAATCCCTAAAATGATCTGTTGATAATAATCACTGATGACTGCCTCGGTGGCGTAGTGGTAGCTTATGCGACTGTTAAACTTGAGGTCTCGGGTTCGATTCCCGGGTCGGACCAAATGTTTGTATGATCTGCAAATATTTGTTTCGGAGTTTGGGTGTTTTCTATGTACAAAATGTATGTATTTACAAAAAAAAGTATCTAAGTATTCATATCAGTTGTCTAGTACCCATAACACAAGCTCTGCCGGAATATTTATTCATTTGTTTATTTATTTAATAATAGACAGCTTGAACTCTGTCACATTAAACTACATACAATCATAATCTTCAACTTCTTCAGTCATATAGTCGAAAATGTATGTACGAAAATGTACATGTTTATCTAAACACATTATCATTTAGGATCACAACTCTTTCAACAAACTTGAACTCCGTGTTTGCTTAGTTCGTCAAGTTAGATATGAATACAGAAATAACCACAGTTTTATGACCCTGCAACTATTTGACGCCACGCCGCCGTCAACTTTGCTGGTAGTTACGTATGGATATGGCAAGTGATACAATTTACTTTATTTTTCAAAATTTGAAGATGATAATTAAATTTGGAATTGTAATTAATCTGTTGTGCTCACTACTCTCTGTATAGCAAATAGTAGAGTTACTGTTGAGTATTTTTTTTCTTTTAGGCGAACAGCACCGGAATCTCAATTGAATTATATCGATAAAAACTAAACTTATAAAATCTCTATTTAATTTATGTTATTTTAGTTTACCGTAGAGGCTTATAGCAATATACCAATGCTCTATGTCATTGTCATTTAAATTGTTAATGTCACTTAACATGAAAAATTGTCTGTCTTTTTCTAAGTCTACCCACTTAACTCTTAGATAATTTTAGTTTCATGAATATTTTTTTTAGTTTCAGCTAATTCCTAAAAGGATACGTAATCGACATCGATTGACACCTCGTACTACGAACAAAGAACTTACCCCGAGCGATATTTTTCTCGTTCAAGAACCACTTGTGTACTATCGATATTATCGACTATCGATACGCTCTGTTGATGCTCGATACCACTCTTTTCATTAGTTCTTTGTTATTTCGACAAGTTCTACCAAGCAAAACTACAGACTACTTGAAACTTTATCGATTATTATTCGTGTGAAGTTTTTGTCGTATTTTATACGAAAGTTCAATGACCTTATTTTATCTTTGTTAGATTTGGATTTATCGAATTAAAAGCCTGTTAGGCAAAGAAAGGAATGTAGTTAACTATATTGTTCTTTCTTTATTTTTCCGCCCTCAAGAACTTAACGATGACAAAGAACATGTTGTTTTTAACAACATGTTATAAAGGTTTCGCTCACTGTCTATAATAGCTTCTGTATCTAGTGTAAGAATTTAAAAACTTTTAGATAACTAATTAAAATATAAGACCTGTTATTTTAATTTTATTTACATTTCAATGTAACCCATTCCGTTTATAGAACTAGAACTCGCGGGCTGGGTTATTTTGTGCGGTGGGTCGGCATTATTATTGCTAACCCAGTTCTTTCAATAAGCCTAGCATACCCTTTACGTTGCCGATGACTTCTGGAAGTGACCTCTGCGATACGAGATGTCTCGCCTGGTATTCTGCCACCCCAGGACATGCCATGACGATATCGGCTATTTCTTTGTAGGACATTTACCTTCTTTAATGACTTCCAAGCGCTTGGATATTTGCATCTCCAAACTCTCTGTTTTACAATGTCATTCATTCATTTGTTTCAGAGTTCCATGTGTGAGAATTACTTCACATTAACTTGATCATCGTGTATCTAGTACACAAACATTTCCTCTACCTCATCAACTGTATCTGAATACTTATGGGACTTTTACATACTGTTAACATACTCCTTGTTTCAGTTACACGATATAAGACATAGTTCGAAGGTGGTAGAGCCACGCTGATTTCAGCACGACCGAGTCGGCTCGACCAAACCCTCGCACAGAAGGTCAACTTAAAATGCAACAGTATTTGTGCTGTCGTGTTTCGTTCGTGAGTGCGAGACCAGAGGGCGAATGATGCAGAATCATCACTAGGCCGCCATGGTGTGGGTATTCGCAATGAGTATGGTGACCACCACTTTTGGATTCTACTTATGCTTTCCACCAGGGAGAGTAAAGTAACTTTAACCGGGCTAAACATAAAAGAAGTTTATTTTACCCTACAGGCCTATACTGAAGGCGACGATTACGATGACCGAGATCAGGGTGACCGACGATTGGCTGGAACTACACTCTTTCAAAAGCGAATTGATGTGAAAAGTCCTACGAATAAAACTAGCAAATAATAGTAATGATGATGTCGATGATGACGGTGATGATGATATGTCACCAGCATCAAGATAACGTTCGTTGCGGATGCTTCCGAAGCTTACACTTTTTAACCCGGTGTCTGTTTTTCCAATTTTTCTTCTGTCTTTTATCCGGTCTTAGGCATCTCCGAAAGTGAAATCTTTAGCAAAATTAAAAAAAACTGTTTCGTCACATTTTGAAAATTTAAATCATTTAACCCATAACACCTATCATCCACACCCATTACATAAAAAATTAACAAACTTCATATTTAAAAGTGTAGCGTAAGAGATTCTTATATTTCTCAGAGGAATAAAAAACCTTTTCTTTTACAAGATACTTCCGCAGGGAACATAGTTGAATGTACCCTTTAGAGCATTATTTGGTATAATAAAAGTTTTATGACTCCATGCCGCGTGCTCTTCATTATCGGCTTGTTCTGTGTCGTCAGAGCGCATTCTGGCTACTTCGTCACGTTTTTATTCATTTCCTGTTTATCTGGGACAGACGTTGATTTTCAATTACTTGGCAAGGCTATTTTTTTTCAGTACTTTGTCTTTTGTGTCGTCAGTATTAGCCTTGTTAAAAGTTTCGCGTGACTGTTATTTTTTATTATTGCGTATATTATTTACAATTACATGTTGAACGAATACACTCTGTAAATAAATATTATAGATTTTTTTGTTCAGTTTGTTTGTTTTAAGATTTCTGAGTTTATTTTGTGTTACACTTACCACGAACAATATTTTTTATCAATTGGTTATATTTTAATTCATCATCTAATGACGCTGATGACATTAGCTTTTTCTACAATTAAATAGGCTCTTTAAGGTTGTAATGGATTTCGTTTTGCGTTAAAACTGTAACTTTTGAAATAATTATTAGAATCCGCTTGGCAAAAAATGGTTTTGCGAAAAACACTACCAATAAAATGTGCGAAAAAGAATCTTCGATCTATGTTTGTAAAGTTATAGCAGGATGTTGAATTTTATGTAGATATTTTGTACTGTAATTTTGAATCATTGTGTATGGGTGTGTGTGAATATGAGTCAGTATACAGAGAAAACAAAAATCCGTCTGTATGATAAAATTTCATGAGGGACGAGTTGTGATCATTAAAATTATAGTGGTCCCAGTATTATCTTGATATAATACCATGTTAGACATAAAAGTTTAATGGGAAGCTTGAATTTGAGGTAGCTAACGACTTCATTTTTTTATAGCTGGCATGTTTTGCTTTGTTATCATATTGTCTTTTCAGTAAAACTATTCAACTGCTGGTATTAATTTTAAGTACCTATGTAATATAAAGGCAAATAAAGTTTTTCTTATTCTTATTCTATATATTAGTTGCAAAAGGGTTTCTACGTAAATAAGTATCGAGGTTCTCCGGTGCACGAAGACCAAAAGAATCAGAACTAAAATTTAAAAGCAGAGGAATTTTGGATTTCGATTGTATTATTTTCTTTGGTCACATTTGAATTTCACCAAAAAATATCTTAACTTAAACATCTTTAAAGTTAATAAATGAATAATACGCAAACAAGAGCTGCTTCTAACAATGCCCGGGTAATGAATCTTCGCAGAAACTGGCAAATGGATGAGCACTTCAACTCACTCTATTTGTTTGGTTAATAGTAATTCTAGAGTATTCTGATGTAAAAGCAAGGTTCAATGAGTTTGAGTATATTTGAAGTAATTTGAAACAGTTTAAACACGGAAGAAAACATTGAGAAAATATTTTTTGACTGAGATAATAATTGTTCATTTTCTAGAACTTAATTAAATAGGTTTTTTTATGTGTGGCCCTGCCACAATGACTCTACACTGCCTGATGAAAAGCATAAGCAGAATCCAAGAGTGGTGGTCACTATACTCATTGCAAATGAAGAGAATGCAACAATGCAGTAAGGTGATCCACACTATGGCAGCCTAGTAATGCTTCTACATCATTGGGCCTCCGGTCTCGCACTCACCAACGAAACACGACAGGTTAAAATATCATGTGTCGGCCCGTTCGTGCTGAAATCAGCGTGGCTCTACTATCTCGACATTTGTTGAAATCTCACGAGAAACATCCATCATCATCAAAACCTCTTAGGGATTTTATAATTGTATTAATATATTTAAAATTAGGGAGAAAAAATCTCTAAAATATAAAAACATCGAAATACAATGATCACAATTGATTTGAAACTTTCGACAGCATGCATTCACTAAATCTTAAGTTCTACCCAGTAGCTTTTAAATTAACAAATATATTTTAAGAATTTACTATCTCATCTTAAGATTTATCGTGGTGTAGGCTATAAAAGTAACACATATATATCTGTTTATACATGTATTAACAATGACGTCAGATAAAGCTAAGATCACAACCACTTAAGCACAAAGAAAGTAATTGAGAAAGTTTACGAATAAACATTCATTTCCCTGTCGATTTTACCAAATATTATTCGTTCATTTGTTTACTCCCCATCTAACGGTTATAGTTTGGCCGTTTCGAATCAACTATTCACATTTAGCGGGCCTTCATGAAAACAAAACTATAATATAAGGTGATCAATTGTGATTGTGTTTATCTATTTTGTTTAGTTTTGGCGTGTTTGGTGATAGTCGATGTCGGTTCTTTGATGTCAGATCTAGTCGTCACACTAAATATTTATGTTCCTTTATTAAGATCGATTTCGAATAATCTTGTTATTTTTCATCAACTTCTATTCTAAAAAATTAAATATTACAAATAATTCTCGTGTTACGTTGTTGCTTACGATGAACTCCGAAATTATCTAATCTATATTCAGGTTTTGTATGTGTGTTTTCTGGCGTGATAAGGTTAGGATAAATAACGTCACGCTTAGATCAATAGGAGGAAGAGGAGAGTTTATCATAATTAACATGCTGACTATTATAATAAAAGGGCGAATTCATAACATAATTGTTTATATGAATTTAGAGACGAACGTTCAATGACATGATATTTGACTCAACTAACGAACCATCCAAACCTATGGCATTCTGACTGAAAACAATCTCTGTCATATTGAACTGATAGGTTTGTTCTTTCCGATTCATTCTTCGATATTAAATTTTTCTGGGTGCATAGTATTTAAATTGAAAGTATAATAACAAACAAAGTTACACAAACATAAATCATGAAGTTTTATATGTGCCTTTGAGAATTCACGTCATAGTAAATGCAACTGGGAACACAGTGTAAAAGAACTGTGGGAGTTCACAATAAGTATTGATTGAGCTTGATAAGTTCTGGAAACTTCGCTTCTGGTCACCGTTTCCTATCATTTTATAAAAATATTGAGCAAATCGCACCGAAGTTTCTCACTGGAAACTTTTGGTTGGCTTCTAGTTTTAATTTCTTCAACAGTTTTCACTGTATGACGTTTAAAGCTGTGACAAGTTTGTCGTGACGATTAGGTGACTTTATTTATTGAATTATTAGCAGCAGTATTTTAAAGATTTCTATTGGTCTTATCTCTCTTAAAACTATATTTTTTATACTATACCGAGGTTGTTCCGAAAATTGATATCCACAGATTAAATACAATCTCTTATTTCATGAAACTATTTTATTAATTTCAACACAAACCTTCTTTTATGAAAATCACAGGCCACACAGCTGCTAGAATTATTTGATAACTTCGAGGGTATAAATGTTTCTCCATCCTCCGTGCACCCCAGATTTAGTTCCAGATATTTTTTTTATTTTCCACGGTAAAAAAATGTTTCATGGGCGAAAATTTATCACTGTAGACGAGGCCATCGAAGAACTACGGCGGATATTTTTCGACCTACGTTTTATTATATGTTTTGATAGCTGGTTCACCCAAATGCATACTCGTAAGTGCATTGGGATTGGAGGGGAGACTTTGAAAAGCTGTAAATTAACTTTTTTTACATTCTAACTATATTTCATTTCAATAACATTTCAATAATAATTGGAACAGCCCAGGTACATATTACTTTTGTACATGTTATTTGTGATAACGAATAGGCGCAATGCCTTGTTAGCTGTTTGATGGCAAACACAGTCGCATTCTCCTTTTAAGGAGCACTTGATGAAACCATATTATCTTTTCGAGCATATCCAAAATCCACAATTACATTTCTTTAATAGTAAAGATCTAATCGTGTATTTTAATAATATAGTTACCTAAATAATTAGCTTATTGAACACAAATTTGCACACATACAAAATTCCTGGTTTAAAAAGCAATGATGACCTATTTATTTTATTCAATTACAAATTAGAATTACACACAACACATATTTTTGACACAGAAATTCATCGGCAGTAGTGTTTGCTACGAATACCTAAATTATTTGAAACTTTAAAAGATTTATAAACATTTGAGTTTTGCTTATTACATAAATGTGTAAATCCTGTACATTAAAAGGCATACAAAGGTGTTGTAAGATGATGTAATAAATAATTGAGTGTATTCGGTGTGATTTGGAAAAAAGGAGAAAATTTTCATTCACATTTCCTATCTTCCTCCAAATGAAGTGAAATATGATACATATCATAGACGTCTCTGATATAATAATAAATAAATAATATAAATATTTCAGACATCTAACACACAACGCCATCTAGTCCCAAGCTAAGCAGAGCTTGTATTATGGGTACTAGACAACTGATATGAATACATGTATACTTTTTTTTTTTTTTTTTGGAAATACATACATATTATATATAGAAAACACCCAAACTCCGAAACAAATATTTGTAGATTACACAAACATTTGGTCCGACCCAGGATTTGAACCCGAGACCTCAAGCACAGCAGTCGCATTCACTACCACTACGCCACCGAGGCAGTTAAATAATAAATAAATAAATAAATACTCCGGACATCTAACACACAACGCCATGTAGTCCCAAGCTAAGCAGAGCGGGTTCTCCGAATACTTGACAAGGTTTAAGTGTAAGGAGAACCCATCCTGCAGCTGTGACCCGGACATTGCTGAAACAGTTCCCCATCTCATCACTGAATGCCCAATATTTGATAAGCAGAGATATGACACTGAGCAAAAAATTGATACCAGAATTACGCTGTTAAATTTAAGTAGTATAATTAAGAGTAATAAAAGAAAAATATTTTTAGAGTACTGTACAAATATTGTAAAATTAGTAAATAAGAAAAATAGATAATTAGGATTATGATATAGTAGTAATATAAAATTATTACAAATAATCATAATAATAAATAGTTGTAAATTAGATAGCAATATGCACAATACTGTAGTTTTCAATAAGTAGCAAAGTATATTAAACTCAATTTAGTAATTAAGGTAAAATAGTAGAAGAATAGAAATGTAGTGTTATATTCATTGCCCCTGCATGATAAAACAACAGAAATGTATAAATAAATAGATAAGATATAGAATAACAGGAATCCCACCTGGAAAATTTTAAAAAGAAGTATAAAAGTAAGATGAGGCATTAAGACTGAAAGTAACGAGATGTAGTAAATGATGGAATTGGATTGAACGGATAGATAGTATTGAATAGGCTCCAAATAAATATTGGAGGTGCTAGAATAAAAAAAAAAAAAAAAAAGCTAAGCAGAGCTTGTGTTATGGGTACTAGACAAGTGATATAAATACTTATATACTTTTTTTTTTGTAAATACATACATATTATACATAGAAAACACCCAAACTCCGAAACAAATATTTGCAGATCATACAAACATTTGGTCCGACCCGGGAATCGAACCCGAGACCTCAGGCTTAGCAGTCGCACACGCTACCACTACTCCACCGAGGCAGTTAAATAATAAAAGTAAAGCTGTTTATATCAGAAGTAATTTATGTTATTATTAATATTAACAACTTGTCTGTTAGTCTACGGCTAAGTAGTATTAAGAGGTTGTGGAGTCGATTCGACCAGGACAAAAAATATCTTTTATATCACGATTATTTGTTTTGCGTTTGGGTTGCCTTTATATGTAATATATATCTCTGTCTCCCTTTTCTCTTCTTAATTTTCAATCAAGCCTATAATTTTACCTTTATACCTATTACTTAGACATTAATAGTTTTTATTAAAACATAGTAAACTGTTTACTAGTATACTACTCATGCACTCTTATGACTCTACCAGCTGAGCGATGCTGCCCGCGGTACGACAATAACCGCAGGTAACGCCGCGAGGCGAATCTAGTATCTTTATAAATTGTAGCCTATGTGTTATTCTGATGTATAAGCCATATTATTGTACAGTTTCATCAAAATCCACTCAGTAGTTTTTGCGTGAAACAGCAACCAAGATACTCACTTATATATGTACTCACAAACTTTCGTAATTATAATATTAGTAGGAAAATAAATACTTTAGAACACAGTTAACCATGTTATTTATTGCTAAACTTTATTTACTTATATACTTACAACATTTACAGTGTCTTTACAGAATAATTGTCCCAAAACGACACTGTAAGTAAAATGGTTACAATTATTTTACAACAAAATATCATTTGCTGAAATATACCTTTCGAGTACCTAATTCATTGATAACCTATATCCTGACCGTATCTATAACCTAGATCTTGTTCGGTATCTAGACTTACGTTGCTTGCTTTATTAGAAGTGTCGTCTACGTTCCTTGAAGTCTGTATAGTGCATTAGTATTTGTCAAGAGCAGAACATGTGCGGTCATTATTCACGAGAATATTGATATCTGCAGTCTCTGGGTTTGCTTCGATAGTCGATAGCCGTGATTAAGAACTTTAGTCGCATATATCTGAATATAAATTTATGTTAGTTATATGAAACTGGTCTATGAATATGAAAATTAGGTTTTAGAAATGAATAAAAAAAATGTATTCAAAATAATACGAGTAGCAGACTCCTGTAGAGTGGAGGTTATCTAGATCACACATGAAACATTATTAAAGGAACCACTGATAAAAACAGACATTGTGAAACCTCACAATGATAAATATGAGGTTATGGAGTTATGTAATGAACTCATCGACCACAGAAAAAAATGACCAATCGAACCTTACTTCTGACCACTCCTTTTTTGTATTATTTCCAGTATTTAATCTAAAAAGTTATCAAAAAAAATTGATTTTTATTCATTGATTTCACTACAACACATACAATTGCAATTGAAATGCCTGTAAGTTTAAAACATTAGTAAATAGATATGTGTGAGTTGACAACTCCCATTTTTCCGGGCTTCCTTGGAGCAATGTAAATTATTCATGACACTTAAGTTTCGTTTCTACACAATAAACTATCTTCTTATAATTTATCACCAATAGATGGCGTTACCACCTCCTGCACATGTAACGCAATTAAAGTTATTCGTTTTCTTGAATCAGAATTTATATTAGAAATCGTTTTAGTAACCTTATTTAGTAATGTTGCTCATTATCCTCTCAAATACTATCCCAAATACTACACTAATGCAGGTGATGATGTGATTATTCTTTTTACAGATAACTGAAGTCTTCCATAGAAATGTCCAATCATTACGCTTTATTTACAAACAAATGCAAGCCCAGTCGAAACAATGATGTTAGATAAGGCGCGTACGTTCTAAAGAGTTTAACACTGAAATAATGGTTAGGCGTTACTGGTTCCACGTTTGATGGACATTACATTACATTTTAGCAGCAAATTCGTAACTAATATAATAATAAAATTTGTATTCTACCTTTTTTTAGATAAATTATACGTAACGTAGTGGCACCAATGACCGACAAGAACCAATAACCGACACTTTATTTTTTGATTTAATAAAATAAGAATAAGAAATCGATTTCTTAATATGTCAACACTGTACCATAGATAGCACACTTTTGACTGGCTCCCATTGACATTTAAACAAAAAAAGCCATTTTGTTTCGAAAATGGCGGTATAACAACTGATTGGGGCTGGAGTACCGGTGAAAATAACAACATTTCTTAGTGAAATCCTTAAGGAAGTGAGTACATTTTTTGTTAATTACTCTACTGTTTTGTAACTTATTTGAATTTTATCTTATTCACGGGTTACTGTAAGAACTATAGGATCCATTTTTATTATAACGAAATTTTAAAGTTATTTTAATATTAGTGAAATGTTGGTGTCGATCACTGGTTTTCACAAACTGACTTTTCCAATAATCGACACGTGTCGATAATAATTTTTTGAAACATTTTTCATTTGACAACCGAATATAGTTCTTAATACTTTGCGCATTTAATAGATATTTGAATTAAACTAATCAAAGTCGAGCTACCAGTAATCGACAAGCGTCGATTATTGGGGAATAATATATGTCGATGATTGGTTCTTACAGATGGCTCCGAGAAAAAAATATTCTCCCGAGCAGTTAGAAAAAGCTGTAAAAGCTGTTAAAAATGGCGAAAAGATTGCAGTTGCCACGAAACGTTTCGGAGTACCTAGAATTACGCTCCATGATAACATTTCGGGAAAAACAACAATGGGTTGCGCTATGGGGCCGAGCACAGTTTTAACTAAAGGGGAGGAACACATTTTGGAAAAGTGGATATTAGCTTTATATGAAAGACATATTCCACTGACAGAAGATTCGCTATTAGACAGTGTGCAAAAAATAATGATTGATCAAAACAGACCAAATCTTTTTACAAACAGTAGGCCCAGCAAGAAGTGATTTCAGTCGTTCATAAAGAGACATCCAAACTTGACACAAAAATAGCTCGAGATAATGTGTCTGAAAATAACATCAGAAGTTGGTTTACTGAGATAGAAAGTTATTTGGATGAAAATAACTATAAAACTATTTTAAACGACCCACACAGAATATTCAACGCAGACGAGATCGCGTTCTTCTTGTGACCTAAACCTGGTCGTGTACTTGCCAAAAAAGGAGATAAACACTCATACAGCAGCTGCGGTGATGAAAAGGACAATCTACCTGTCCTAATAACTGGAAATGCAACTGGAGACCTAGCCCCTCCAATGATCATATTTAATTATGAACGAATTCCTTCAACTATCGCTGTCAGTGTTCTCGATGAATGGGCAATAGGTGAATCGGAGAGTGGGTGAATGTGTAGCAGCACATTCTATGAATATATGACTAATGTCGTCAATACTTGGTTAGAGCAAAATAATATTGAAAAACCGATCTTGTTTTTTGTGGATGGAAATTTTTGCTCCGAAAATGGTATTGTAATCGTTGCTTTGTACACACTTTCTACGCATCTTCTACAATCGATGGACTTGTCAGTATTCAGACCACTCAAAGCTCATTGGAAAAAAGCCGTGACGCAATGGAAAATGAAGAACCTGGGCAAAATTCTTTGAAAAGAGAACTTTGCCCCAGTGTTGCAAAAAGCTCTCACAAATGTAACATGAGATATCCAAAACGGATTCCGAGCGGGGGCACTTTTTCTATTTGGACCTGATTACATCGATATATCTAAAATATCTAAAACCGAAATAGAAACCACAACTAAATCCAACAATAAATGAATAGGTACTTATTAAACAGTTAATTTTATTTTAATGACCCACTAAGCAGGTGGTGATTTGGCAGAAACACATTATAGTCAACAGTCGATAACTGGGTGTCGGTAAGTGGCAACTGTCGATGACTGGGTGTTGACTACTGGAGATTCGGTGTCGATGATTGGAGATTTATATACTTTTTCCTTTTTTTGGATTTTTTTCTAGTCCGTGTATAGTTAATAAAAATAAAACATCCTATTCTTATCTCAAGAATATACCTTACCGTACTCAATCGTTACTTTTTGTTTAAAGATGACGAAATGACCTTTAATCTTATAAAGAAGCCCACTATCTCCTTAAAGTGTCGATCATTGGTGCCACTACGCTAATAAACTCTATACATTTCTTATTTGATGCAGCGTACGTGGAAACTAATATCTTGAAAGTTGGAAATTACTTTTAAGAATCAAATAGTGACAATATAAAAAAAATAAGAGAACCTGCAAGAAATAAATGTAAGTGATAACCTATAAATTAAGAGATCCTCAGGACTGCGGAGGTTCGATGCCAGTCGTTTCATGGAAAAACTGATATTCCTGGTCGAACTAGTAGCCTATTACGAGTAATTTTGGGAATAATATACAAGAGATAAATCAGAGCAGATTTCTAAACGTTATCAAGTTTCAGTACTTCATAGTTGTTAGAATAAAATTAAGACTGTATGTTCCATACTTTCTAGATATAAATGATATCGGTAGTATTCATAACCGAGATTTATTTGTTTATTGAAAACCATAATAAGATCCATAGAAAGTGAGGCCAATAACAGGTTTTCCTTGTTAACCAAAAACTGTATCCAGCATGCAAACGAGGACATGAAATATGACATAAATCTAAATAAATTCAACATTTATACTCGTATTATATACTTAATCATTTACAATGTCTACTCAAAACGTTGGTGATTTTGAATTTAAACAATTGTTTGGAAAATGAGAAGGTATCTACCTCGTGGAAAGAAATATTATATGTACGTGAAATACATAGTTTCTTGCGTAATTCGTTGCATGACGGGGTACATGAAGCATGGGCGTATGTTGATTCGTCACTATCAGTATTTACATTTATAACATCATACAACAAACACATGTCCAGGACCATACGTCTGTCTTCAAGAGTCAACAACCCATGTTCTTTACAACTTTGACGGTAAGTCATAACTGGTATACAGGAACGATAATTAAAATGACTCAAGGTCATAAAGCACGCTCCAGCTAACGAAATTTCAGAAAGAAATGAAACTATCCAAAATTGAGATCCATTAATTAATGATAATCACCTCTTTTGTATTGAAATGAAGGCTAATCCTGTATTATCAACCACAATGGCTACGCGATTTCCATTCACTTGAGATGGTAATTATATTGGCCTATTTGTAATTCATGATATGGATACGGTATAACTGCTGGCTAATTTCGTTTACAAAGCTATCGATTTATAGGTTATCTAGGGGTAATTATTACTGTTAAATTGTAGTGTTAATTTCATATTGAAATAGAATATATTTGATAGTATTAAGGACCTATTGGTTAAGTTAAGTCTAAATTCTAACAATAGGTCGACAACAGGCTATCTATGGAACATTGATATAGCCCAGTGCTTGAGTTTAGGAGCTCTGATGGCAGTCGCTTCATGTAAAAAATTTAATTTTAGGCGTATTGTAGTAGACACAAAGTCGACTTTAATATAATTGAAAAGATATACAGAGGATGATGACTTATGATGATTAAAATAATTGATCTTACTTTGAGCCAGCTCTGGTTTTTGACAGTATCAAATTTCTTTATATTAACATTTAAATCGATGTTCTTCGTGTTCCTTTGTGTTGTACTATGTGAAATAGATTTGAAAGGTAAAATTACAATATTATCGGCATAATAACACACCAAAGCATGATTAAATACAACAGCGTAAACCATGTTATCTTTATATACGTACATACATGTTATAAATGTAAGGTATGTAGTGTACCTTACAATGGAAACTCATACAATGAAAAATCTTGTGCTAATGAACAAAAATGTAATGTAAAATCTTCATATGTATTAAAAAAAAAAAACATACAGATGCCTTTATCAACTTCCAAGAAAAGACGATTCTTTTTTATAAATGAAATAAAAACAAAATCGACTAAGTGCGAGTCTAAATCGCGCACTAAGGGTTCTGTACCATTATCTAACTAACAAAAACGAGCAAAAAAATCGCTTTAATTTTGAATGTATATCTAAACATTCTGAAAATATTACAAGCGTCTACTTGTCGCCTAGTTACCTGGTTATATTCGCAGTCGCAGGGTTAAAATCTTAGCGCCGCCACAAGTGTGAATGTCTGAAAACTTTTTTCAAAAGACATCACGTCGATATAAGCCACCTGTACGAAATACAATCAGTCTTTGTTAGTTAGTTAGTAAGTGTTCAACAGTAAAAGCTGCAAGATTCAAACACGAACATGGAGTATCTTGTACTTCTATTAATGATTGTAACTTTAGTGAAATCGTCAGAATATTATGGAGGTGAGATAAATTAGATAAATCAGAACTATTTTACAATATTAATTGATAACTATCATATCGATTGATTAATAAAGGTTTTTATTTACTTATAATATTGCTCCTCTTCTTGTCGTGATCATTTCTGAAAGTTTGGACTCCTATATATTATCTTCTTGACAGTTGCCTTCTTGCTATAATTTTTAGTAGTATTCATATATTTTTGGTTATCGATGTTTTGAATCTAATTTGTCCAATACGTAGGATTTTTTTGTAAATCGGGTACGTGTTTTGAAAGGTTAACACGTTTTATTCTGGCTGTGATCAAAGTTCTACGAAATCCTGAATCCAATATTATATCTATTTTTATTAATGTTTTAAATTCAAAAATCTAAAAATTATCTTTCAATACAATGACGTCATTGTATTGAAAGATAATTTTTAGATTTTTGTACGTTCATAAATTACTTTTATGTGAGGTATCTTGAATGCACTGACTGCACGGTTGGCCGAGTGGTTTCAGCGGTCGCCATGCCGCTTGCTACTGCGCTAAGTGTCGTGGGTTCAAATCCCACGCGGTACAACACTTTGTGTGATCCACGAATTGTTGTCCCGAGTCTGGATGTTCTTTGTGTCCGTTTCATGTATGTTTGTAAAGTCCCCCACGACACAGGATGTTTATTCCGAATGTGGGAGTTGTCTTTTTAAAAAAAAAAAAAATTACCAATTATGATATATTTTATTGTTAGTGAGAATTAAATACCAACAATTATCAAATTTCGTTTTATTGGAAACTCAATCTTAAAATCTGTCTTGTTAAATAATATTCAATTTTTTAAATTCTTTTACGAAGAAATAGAATTATATCTACAAATCACAAACTAAAACCCTCTTTCATTTCTGAGAGAAATGAATAAACTATTGTTATTATTATTATTTACATTTGCTTTCATACATTATATTAAAAGTCTATCTATGCACACTATACGTTTGCCAATTCAAGAAAACCTTTTGTTGTCTGCTTAATAGATGGTTAACTTTTCTTGCGTAGGAGGATCCATATTTAACTTTCTAAACACTCCTGAAAACAATTGTACACTTGCGTACTTCAAATAGTTACTTTTCTAAAATATTTTTTTAAACATTCTGAAGAACAACTTGACTTAACTAATAAATAATTTAAAATTTCACCAACAGATTTACACAATTCAAGATATCTCATGCATTTCAAAGAAATACCAAAACGTTTCGAGGTAAAAGGAGGAACAGCAAGCATGGACTTCAAAAAGTACTTCGATGAAATAGAAAATATAGCAAAACATGAAAACATAACGGTTGTATACAAAATTAAGTTGGAAGTGGTAAAACCTGTGGATCTCACAAATAGGAAAATCACATCAAAAAAGTTTAAATCAAAGAAATACAATATACCCTTAAAGAAGAATAGCATGAAACTGTCAAACTTTGAAGTTATGTTGAGGAAGATGGCGGAGCAATCAGGCCACGGTAATAATCAAAATTACGAAAATTATAATAATCCTGCTGTCACCACTGAAGCAGACAAAAGAATATCATCGACAAAGCCGATACAATTAAAATACAAGCCGATTATATCTAAGTTAAAGACGAACTATACAAAAATCATAAGGCCCGTAAAGAACAGGATTATAACTTTGACTGGTTAATTTTGAACAAAGTGCTATATAAGCTAGTTTTAATAAATCTTTTTTACATGATACTGTCTTATGTTATTTTGCTAGAAGATTTCTTTATAGATATTCATCTTGCAAAAAAAGAATGACTAAAACTAACGAAACACTACATTTTCAGAACTTTGGTAACTAGCATTTTCACAATATCTTTTAAAAGAACTTATTATCTCTCATAACCAATCTATAGGTTTATCACCGGATAAACTAAACCTTAAAAATATATTATCATCCCAATGAATGGCAATGCACTTGCGAGTACTTATTGAATTGCTAGTACTCAAGTCTTACATTAGATAATCGTTTATCCTTAGAATATTTCTTCCTTCTTTTGTTTTGAATTGTATATAACAATTCATTTATTAATGGACTACGTAAAATACCACTAATGCTGAAGTTATGATGATAGTGTACTGACTGCAAAGTACCTCAATACTCGAAAAAAAAAATATTAATCAAATTCTCGACAAGTTCTCCTGTAACAGGTTCTTTTGTCTGTCCTTAAATTCATAATCCGTACTCAATCGAAAAACGTATGTGAATGTCTATAAAAATTCTGCTATATATGCAATTGTATAAAATATTGTTCACACGGTCGGTTATAAAAACATTGCGGTCTATCAGTTTTGTTTTTCTCACCAGGGGCCGCGCTTATGAAACATATTTCAGCCAAATTGCCGTACATGAAACCCGGAAGAGTTTTGGAGATGATAGATGTTATTTATATTCTATGTATTTCTATTTCTGGGGGATGATACTAATAGTTTAGCTTAATTCTTTTATTGGCCTGTATATTGTCTTACGAAAGAGACATTTTTTTTTTTTCTTTATTTGTTTAATGAGGGCTTAGTCACGAAGTGATTATGTCGCCCATGAAAGAGACTTACGTCCGGCAGATGACTACAATTGACATATAATCATGATAGAGATATCGATTTTGAAAGGATTTCGATTCGTGTTCAATTTTATTGAAACGATTATTTTGATACTTGTGTACTCAGAAATTGCTAGTGTGTGTTTTAATAAAATATTTATTGCTCATTTATACAAAACTAATATTAGCACAAGGATTTGTAAGCTTGAATTTGTAGCAGCTTGATATGAAATAGTTGAATAAGCAAACAACAAACATTCATTTAAAATTAGAAATTTTCTTGAATTGATATATCTAAGCCAATTTTTTGAATATTTATAAATAATAATAAATATAACTCAGTTGAGCGCCTACAAATATTCACATGTAGCCAATCTGTAACAAATTGCTGAAGTAACATATGTTAACGTTTATAACAGAAACTATTTTATATAATTATGGTTGAGTGGAGCTAGTCTCATATATTGGCAATATTGCGAACAAGAAAGAACACAACCTTAAGAATTCACAACCCACATCACAATAAAAGCATTACAATGTTTAAAACCGTATACCCACATCAATATTAGGCCGCACAGAATTCGTAAATTCCAATCCTTTTCTAAATCCTCAATAAAAATTTGTTGAGGGCAAAATCCTTTTATACCTCGGAGGTCGGGGCTCTTTCTATTCCTCTCACACGCTGTTTCGCATTCCGCGGTGTCGCACAGCCGAAAGCTACATAAAGCCTCCAGGGTGCTACATAACCATTGCACAAAATTAAATAGTGAATATAACTCTAACTACATATATAAATAATTCAATGTTACCAGAAAAGATTCATTTTTTTATACGAAATAGGGGCGGTCATACGTATCGCCTGATGGTAAGCGATTACCGCCGCCCATGGACACTCGCAATACCAGAGGCGTCGAAAGTGCGTTGCCGGCCTTTGTGGGATGGGGAGGAGGAGTGGGTTGGGGTATGGGCCTCCGGTATGCTCACTCACTCAGTGAAACACAGTGCAAGTGCTATTTCACACCGGTTTTCTGTGAGGCCGTGGTATCATTTCCATGAATATGGTTTTTGTTCAGTAACTTCATATTATATGACTGTGTGCTATATAAGTGTCTATATTTGACTGCCTCGGTGGCGCAGTGGTAGTGAATGGGACTGCTGTGCTTGAGGTATCGGGTTAAAATCCTGGGTCGGACCAAATGTATGTGTGATCTGCAAATATTTGTTCTGGAGTTTGGGTGTTTTCTATGTATGATATGTATGTATTTACAAAAAATAGAAGTATTTATATCAGTAGTATAGTACCCATAACACAGGTTTTGCTTAGCTTGGGACTAGATGGCGTTGTCTGTTAGATGTCCGAAATATTTGTTTATTATTATATTATATTTATTATTGTATTATATACAAAAAGAAACTAAACCTTGAAACAAAATATATATACCAACCTCACTTGCCAGCATGGTAATGATACCATGCCGGCTTGAGAGGTTGGTATATGAAAGCTAAAACCTCTTTTCTATTTAAAGGCCTACGTCTAGCAATAGGATGTGAAAGGCTAGCGATGATGATAATGAATAGATGAATTTAGACTTACAATTACGCCCGATAGTTGGCGCTAAAATCGGTTTCCAGATGCTATGGTTTGTTTTATATTTGTATAAAAGTGTATTTGTTTAATTGATGAAATCACTTCTGTAGAAAATAATGAAAAACCTATCTCCTTAACTTACCTACGAGTAGAATTACGCCGTAAAACTAAGGAAATCTGTACGTGATATGAAAAACTAAAATAAAATCAATCTTACTAATAAAGAAAAAACTGAAGCACCATATCCAATACTTATTAAAGTGAGTAAAAAAGATTTCAGAGATAGCAGACGAATGAAAAATTATTTCATCTTGATTTACATTAACGATTGCATACACTTTCAATACCGTTGCCTGTGAATATGTAAATTCAGTGTATATTTCAATTTATTTCACGAGTAGTAATGTTTAATAAATAAACCTTTTTTATCTTGAATATATTTGAAAAAAATATCAGACTACAGTAGTAATAAATTAAAAAAATTACAATGTAAATTTACAAATAAGTGTATGTATAATACGGCGAAAATTATTGTTTAAGATCTTTTTATATCTACCTTACAAAATTTGTATACCACCCCAATGTTAGAACTCTAAACTTTAAGTTTAACTGCCTCGATGGCGCAGTGGTAGTGAATGCAACTGCTGTGCTTGAGGTCTCTGGTTCAAATCCTGGGTCGGACCAAGTGTTTGTGTGATCTACAAATATTTGTTTCGGAGTTTGGGTGTTTTCTATGTATAATATGTATGTATTTACAAAAAAAAAGTATATATGTATTCATATCAGTTGTCTAGTACCCATAACACAAGCTCTGCTTAGCTTGGGACTAGATGGCATTGTGTGTTAAATGTCCGAAATATTTATTTATTTATTTATTATTTAAGTTTGTCTCAGTGCAAAAGTCTTTCTTTTAGAACTCCTTCCTGTTTCTACCTCCATTCATCCTTCCTTCATTTCCATTCTTATTTGATTTGTTTTTGTAATAATTGTGATGTTCTTAAAGTAAGACAAGTGTAAATAAACTATAGATACAAATGTATCTAAACTAACAATAAAACGTTTATTTCTCTTAGCTCATACCTATAGAAGAAATATAAATTTATATACTTATATATATGTGGGTGTAGGATTTGAACACCTCACAATGTAATCAGATCACTCTGAGAAGAGCTTAGTGCAACGCGTTTTGATAGTTGTCGAGAGTCACCATACCGCAGTAGTGATGTGCCTATTATCTACTCGTTTTTTATCTATACACGTAAAGATTTTTGCCCTAACTGCCTCAATAGCTCAGGTTACAAAAATGTTTTTTGCTTATGGTGCCTGGTTGGTTGCTTATGGTGTATCGTAATAAACAAACCAATGTTGGTTAAAAAGTTATTAGATATATTTATGTTCATGACTTGGCATACTGGACTCAAAAAAGTTGGTGTAAAGGAATTTCTTCATTACTTTTCACCGATCTATTTACTGACCTACTTAAACTGCGACAACACATTTGACTCTTGAGTTGCAGGTGAACACGTTAAGTAATGAAATCAATCAGGGTATTTACGAGTATATTACCTTTATCATTATCCCATGGCAGTCCAATGCTAGATATAGGTCTCCCTCAAAGCACACCACAGAACCCAGTCTGCTGCTTTCTGCATCCAGTCGCCGATAATCATCATCATCGATAATTAGGTACATACAGCTAACTCATTTGTTTTCTGGTAAATATGTTTTTTTTTTCAAATTTATCGACCCTATCACATCCCTAGCTTGCATGTGGTGTAAGTGTCGATGCTATCGCGATGTTGTGTCGAGTGTGCTACGAGACTAGCTCTACTAATGTAAGCTCCTTAAAGTAAACATGTAGGTGCTGTTAATTCTAACAAGTTTAATACCCGCAGCGAATCCCCCGCCATCTTTGATATAAACAGGTTTTAGAAGAGGGCACGATTAATTTCAAGTGATGTCAAAGAAATAATATAAATGGATCAATTAAAAAACGAAAATACCGTACGAGAGCCACACTTCGGCATGAATGGGCCGGCTCAAATGAAGTAATACCACGGCTTCACAGAAAACCGGTGTGAAACAGCGCCTGCGCTGTGTTTCACCTAGTGAGTGAGGATACCGGAGGCATGGGGGTAGGAGTTGAGGTATGGACCTCAACTCCTACTCCCATCCCCCAAAGGTCGACAAAGCACTTGTGACGCCTCTGGTGTTGCGGGTATCCATGGTGGCGGTAATCGCTTACCATCAGGCGATACGTCTGGTCGTTTGCTCCCTACTCTATAAAAAAAAAATTCGAAGTATTATTAATTTTTACAAGTGAAGAGTTTTTACACAAAGAAGAATGGATCAACTGATTTTCAGTCGTCTCGGAAGAATTTTGACCGTGAAAAATTATGCAGTGAAAACAGGATATTTTAACACGATTGTTTGGAATGACTGTTTGTTCTAATAGTCTTGTTATAAATATCCAATTCAGTACTATATATCCCTAATTATTAACTTAAAAATCCTTGACGCCTAATAGCTTTCAAGGCAGTAGACCCAAACTGATTTCGGCATGAACGGGCCGGCTCAACCGGGGTAGTATTACCATCGCACAGAAAACCAACCCAAAATGACAGCAGGTATTAGTGCTGTCGTGTACAGCACGAATGCCTGCTGTGAATGTGAGAAATGCTGAATGAAAGAAAAAGCATAGAGAATTAAATAAATTAATTTGTACATGTATGTATAGTAATATGATATCGGTAATACTACATTATAACAACAGTTTTTAACTCTTTTTTTAATTAAAGCTTTGTAACAAAAATTAAACCGCCGAAAATCTGAAAAGCAAAGAAATAAAAAATCGAAGAATTGCACCCCGGGAGTGCCAGCAGAAGTGAAAACTTGAATATTAACTTGCGCTATCGTACACAGACATGACAATTTATATTACATACACACAAGAACATTCGCGCAAGCGCCCTGCGCCGCCTGTCCTCTCTCCGTCCGTCTTACGAATTTTCGATCAGGTCACGTGACCTGACGCGAGTTTATACATTTTTACCCATTCCAAAAAAGTACACAGCGCCGCTAAAGAAGTTTTCACTCCAATAAACATTTTTTATTTAACCTAAATAACTAAGTTCTTAGACTAATGTAAGTATCCCTACGTAATTTTGGGTCGTAATTCATCTTTGTCAACAAAATCTGTAATTCGTTGCAATGCATTTTTATAACATTACTTTCAATTTAACTCATAATTCCTTCACTTTTCTTCGGGGGTGCCAGCAGTGTATTCGCATTAAAGATTCGACCTCAAGTTGGTGCGACCTCTACACTGGTGTCCCTCAAGGCGGCATTCTATCTCCTCTTTTATTCTCAACATTTATTAACCTCATTACTCAACAACTTCGCGGTGCGTATCACCTATATGCCGACGATCTGCAAATTTATTCGCAGGCGAGGATAGAAGACCTAACGCAAGCTATTGACGAAGTCAACATGGACCTGGAGGTCATAAGGTCGTGGTCGGCTAAATTTGGATTGTCGGTCAACCCAACCAAATGTCAAGCAATTATAGTAGGCAGCAAACGCATAATGAGCAGACTCGATACTGGCTCTATTTCACCGATCATCTTTACCGGTTCAGTTATTCCGTTCAGCTCTGTAGTTAAAGATTTGGGCTTACTCATTGACTCGACCCTTGACTGGCAAGCTCAAGTTACTCACGTCAGCCAGCGAGTAACTGGAAACCTATGCACTTTATATCGACTAAAGAACTTTCTGCCTCCTAAAACCAAAATTACTCTCATGCAGTCCTTAATAATCCCAATAATCGACTATAGTGATGTATGTTATTTCGACCTGAATGCAGACCTCCTGAATAATCTAGACCGACTTCTCAATAACTGCATTCGATACATCTTTAATCTTCGCAAGTATGACCACCAGTCTGCTTTACGTTCCCAATTGAAATGGTTACCTGTTCGCCTACGCCGTAATCAGCGAGCACTTACCTCCCTATTTTCATTTCTCAACTCACCGTTTTTACCTTCGTATCTCGCCCCACATTTCCGTTATCTGTCCTCTAACCACAATAGAAATCTTCGCTCAGAATATAATCTGCTTCTCTTATGCCCCTCCCACAACTCCGACTTCGTGAACTCTTCCTTCTTCGTTCAGGCAGTATTAGTTTGGAATGCGCTCCCGCTCGAAATCAGGATGTCCACAAACCATTGTACTTTCAAAAAGAAGGTACACGACCTCCTTCTTAACGAAATGGCAGAAAAATCTAATCGGTGATTGGTACATTGGATCGGGTCGACATAGTGTATGAATATTATACCTATAAATATGTGTGTGTATATGTACATATATGTATCTTTATGTAAATATATCTGTATTTATGTCGTATCAATTGTATATGTGTATATATGTTTATGTATGTTTAAGTCTATGTATGGCATATATATTTCTCACTTATTATGTAACCCTGTGCACCTCCCTACAAGATTTCTACACCACCCTAAGGTTGACTGGAAGAGAATGCCATGGGCATTAAGTCCGCCGTTGTACAAAGTGCATAAAGTGTAAATAAATAATTAAATAATTTACAGATGATACATTTATTATGTAAACACTACATTCTGCATATTCACACCGTGGGAGAGCAGCGCTTCGGCATGAATAGGCCGACTCGCCTGGCGTGATAACACAGCCTCACAGAAAACCAGTGTAAAACAACGCTTACGCTATTCATAAATGAACAGGAAAAGACAGATATCATTTTTTTTTTACTTATTGAATATTTTTAACCCTTAAAATATGTGCTACAATGATAAAACTAGTTTAAAATCGTCAAGATAAAGCTATTCATACATTGTCTTGTCAGAAAATCCTTCACAAAAGCAGTTCAAATATTGATGGCCATAGAAACGAAACAACACATTGAAAACTCAAAATTCTACCGCGAGGTGAAGTCTAGTGTGAATGTAATTATTATGTTTAAAGTATCAGAAAGTCAAAGGAAAACTAATAAAAAAACCTTTACACATAATCCCTCTTCCTAATACCTCTTTTATTTATGTCTGCAGCAACAATGAATTTTAATTTGTTCTATGCCATCAACAGTATTAAAGTCTGCGCCCGTGCGTACTCCGTTTTCATGAGAATATTGTAAAATATTTTTAATAGATATTATAAAGTAATAAGTTCAAACTTGCATGCCTAGTAATTTTAAACTTTAAGTCACTGAATTAGTAAGATGTGTGATTCGTTTCACTCAGTGACTATTTGGAATCGTTAGGAAGAACATAAAACGGTATACATTAGTAACAAGTTTATTACGTGGTTAGAAATTCTCTCGCTATTAATTTACTCGTGCTTATCGAAAGGAAGAAGGATGGATTATTCTTCTGTGACCTGCGAGTGAACAGAATTACAGTTTTGTACAATTTTTGGTGATATTACAAAGATTATTTTTTATGCATTGGTATATATCGAGTATTCTCAATCATAGTGTGTATCTCTGTGATATGGATTTTTGTACGTTTTCTATTGAGCAACTTATATCTTAGTGTTATTTACTGCCTCGTTGGCGCATTGGTAGCACACGCGACTGCTGTACATGAGGCCTCGAGTCTCATTCCCGGGTCAGACCAAATATTAGTTTTTACTGCAAATGTTTGTTACGGAATTGGGATGTTTTCTATATAATATATATGTATTTCCAAAAAAGTATATATTTATTTATATCGGTTTCTTAGTACCCATAATACAAGCTCTGCTCAGTTTGGAACTAGATGGCGTTGCGTGTTAAATATCAAAATATGCAAGACATGCAAGTTTAAAGGATATCCTTAAATTAATTTCATTTTTTTTAGGTTTCATTTACCATCTTCTTTTTTCTAGTCTAAATTATTACGACCGACTATAACAGAAACCATTTAAAATAATTGTCAGCAATGTTATACATTACGCTATCTGTTAAATTAATCTGCTACAATACTAAAAAAACACAAGGTCTAAACAAGATTAAATTAAAATATCTGTCAGGCAACGTGTTAAGCGAAGTGAACCGTAATCTCAACAATTAGTTGGCAAAACCTAGTTGGGCAATTGTCGCTTTGAAAATAAAGTTGCCAGTTGGATTTGCTCACATTTACCCTAAAACAACTTTAAATATACTATTTACATCAACCTTACTTGTAAGACTATAAGTGTCATTTTAGTACAATGTGATTCGTGGAAATAAGTTTGTGAATAGCTAACGCGGCTTAAGGGATTTTGGATTTCCACTTTGATGCTAAACAGAAACGTTTTGAGTTCGGTTTAAAGGAAAGTTTCTAAAACTATTTAACAAATAGTTTCTAACCCTAAATTTACAGTTTTAAATGATGCAAATAATACTTTGGAGTTACATTAACAGAATTATGTATTGTTTTGTATTCAAGGGAACCGAGTTAATTTATTCGTGTGGCTGCTATGTGTAATTAATTTTACTTAGTTTTGGTTGAATACAAAACATAGTAGTTGTATAACAGAATACATTAAAAAAACTATGCTTCATTTTTCTTATGCATAATTTTAATGATGATAGTCAGTGGTCGATCGGTGAGAATTCACACATCGCCTTCATGAAGCTTCATTGTTTTTATTTTTAACTCCTCAATGTACTTTTGGTTTATATGATGTGTATACTAGTAAAGCTGCTCGTTGGTGTTGCGGTAGAGGTATGCGACTGTCGATCAAGAGGTTTCGGATTCGAATCCTGGGTCAATTCAAATCTCTAAAGTGTTATTGAGTTTTTCTGATTCTAGAAATACTTAACAACAGCTCGGAGTTTAGAAGTTAGGGTCTGAACCCCCGTGCCTCGGAGAGCACGTAAACCTGTCGGTCCTGCGCCTGACCTCCCCTTCGCCTCCGTGGCCATTATAGGCTAGAAGAACTTACTACTGAAGTACTACTACTGAACTAGTGAAGATAAAATGTACATTGACTAGTGTCATTAGTTCACCTGAGTCTGAAATAATTATGATGATTCTCACGTTTAAGTTTTTAGTAAAATATTTGGAAACAGTGGAAAAAACATCTAATATATAAAATTCTCGTGTCACAGTTATTGTTCTTAGACTCCTTCTAAACGACTGGTTCGATTTTTATGAAATTTTGTGTGCATATCTTGTAGGTCTGAGAATCGACCAATATCTATTTCTTATACCCTAAATGATAAGGGTTACCTACCCCTAAATACCTATTTTTATATTTTTATGACATAACAACCTTTGCCGGGTCAGCTGGTTTTCTAATTACAAATGATTACATTCATTTTGAACAGTACAAATAGTCTGTAGGTATTTTTTTAGATTGATTGTTCATTTTATCGCGCTTTCTTCCAAGAATAAAAACCAATACATGAATAATAAATGCTTTAGAAAAAATTAATAAATTCTACTTCATCGATAGTTTCTGTAGCTAAAGTATCAGGAGTATTGGAATATCAATATCAAAATTACAAATCTATTTAAAACTTGATCATTCCGACGCCAAAACTTTTCCGTGTGAGATTTCACAATTGCGGCAGTAATTTCTTCTGATTCCAGCAAACTTGGTCTCCGCATTCGATAAGAGTAAAACCAAACAAGTGTATAAATTAAATCGAGAAGTTACTCTGCTGCGGAATCAGATGCCTCTTGTATTCCCTAAATATGTATAGCGTGTTGGTATATTTTGGGGGTCCTTGGAAATAACAAAATCTCGCAATGGTTAGGCCATTGCGAGATTTTCAACATATACCTACTTAAAACTTATCTTTTTTGGAATATGAGGCAATCGATTGGACATATCGCCTGATGGTGGATGGACACCAGAGGCGAGGGGAATGGGGAGAGTGTGAGGAGAGGGAGGGGGTTGGAGTATAGGCCTCCCGTATCCTCACTCGCTCGGTGAAACACAGCGCAGGCGCTGTTCCACGCCGGTTTTCTGTGAGACCGTGGTATCATTCCGGTCGAGCCGCCCATACATGCTCTCTCACGATATATTTTTTTTAAACAGTTTTCAATTATGGAGAAATAATGATGATTCTTTAAATACACTTATAAAAATTATAATAGAAATAGTATTATAAGCTCTTAATAAACCATGAAGTATATTAATTAGAGTTACACCGAAATAACTTTCAACAGAATATCAGGATTTTAAATAATCTATATACAGTTACGTGGAGTCATTAAAAAGCATATCTTGTGCGGAATCCATCAAATATAAAGGACAAACTTCTGTAGCTACAATCAACCGACATTCACAACTTATCGTCAAGGGGCGAGTGGAGTTACAAATTCACTTCTGTCAAATACGAAGTCACAAGTTTGGACTGAGTTAGACGCCAATTTGACACGCCCTAACTCAATAATAAACAGTTATGTGTTGCAAAGTTATAACTAAGATTTCATTGATATAACTAAAGTTACTTTGAATTGACTAAATAAAGTGGTTTTGGAATGTCTCGACTAGTTGCTGTTATGATTGTATTTTTGATTTAACGTATTCGATTTTATGTAACAAAATTTACGCAAATTTAGACAAGATAAATATTTTTGGTAGTTTTAAATCTTCACTGAGCCATCTCAAATAATCATTTTACACATCTATTTATCAACAATTATATTTCATGGATATGTTGAGAGTAATTGCGGTGAAATCAACTTGGTTAAAACGATACTATATTCAATAACTCTCAACTATTATTATTTACTACAACCCCACTGACTTTTAACTATAAAACATTTGATAATAGTATCGACAAACAAATTTCCTCTGTGATTTTTACTCTTTGCAATATATAAATAAGTGTTCAATTAGATTATATTTAGAAAAATATATTATTACACAAAATGAAAAAGTTATGATTAAAAATGCCTTGAATAAAAATCATTCATTAAATTACATGTGTTGAATTATTTTTTGTATAATATTTATATATTGAAAAACCAAAATAACTAAATTGTAACACGGAAAACGTTGCTAACAATTCTCCAATAAGCGTCTAAAAGAAAAATTACCCAAATTTCCCCTTCACTACAAGAATGTGCAAAATGTTGCATTTAATGAAAGGAACGTGACCCTCTCGCTTAGTGAACTATGCCGAAGGGCTGACGTTGGATATTGATATACCTTCAGAACAAACATACACAAACATTATTCAGTGTGTTACGCCCACGTTTACATATATTAACATCCGGGGGTACTACGATGTCTCGAAATATCATCACTACATCAACTGTTTCTGTGGCTGAAGTGAGTTTGTTTATGAATTAGCTAAGAGTAAGTATTTTGACTTCTGAAGATTGTGTATTTGATTTTAGGAGAAATACTAGTGTGATAAGTAGCAGCATACTGTAATGTTAAGCCTGTCCATTTTACTTTTTGAAATGGAAATCGTTGGTGTTATTAGATCGTTAAATAGATGAGATTTTTTTAAGCCTAAAACCACTTTTTTCTTTATCTTATCATTTTTGTGATTTAAGTCGGCATAAACGATGGTAGTGGCAAGTGTAAACCTGCGAAAACTTAACATTCGATACATATTATTAAGATTCACTGATTGGATCGGCTCGGTGCTCCCCTACAGAAATTCGCCCTCTCGCAGTCTCTTTACATAAAATTTGCATTATCGATTCACAATATACATTCTGTAGATAACTCTGGCAGAGATTATACGAGCCTATTTAGTGTGCTACAACTCAATAAATTTGACTTCGTCATTGAAATATTTTCGTTGAGATGTGTTTAGGAATTTATGATTTTCAAGTTTTATTAGAATTTATTAATTATTCTCTTAAGATTTACACTTTTTATTTCTATGTAGTATTATTGATATTGAAACTATAAATAAACTTGGCCGAACGTTTGAGATCGCAGAAGAAATGAATCATCAAAAAGAAAAAATAAAGAAAATATGAGCTGTAAAACTACAAGTGTTTTCCCACTTTGTTCATGCAAAATATTTACAATATCCATTAAAATATTTTTTTATATATTTCATACCATCTATGTGAGTGTTACTTTATTTAGATATATTTTAACCCGATTACTAGGGGACAAACGAGCAGACGTATCGCCTGATTGTCCCCCGTAGCTTTGCAAAGAGCCTCAACTACAAAAAAATCAGATGATAACGGTCTTATTAAAACATTAATATGATTTCACACCTACCAAATATTTTGAAAATATTTATAACTTAAACTTATTTTCTTTACATCGTTTATTAATACTGATAATATCACACAAAAGCTATAGTTGACTACCGTAACTCAGCATAATCCATTGCTAAAGGTTGCTAAGCTTGCGAACAAAGCTAGGGTTGAGGTACAATAAATTTAGCACTAATCCCACACTCTGGCGTTTAGGTCGTAAGATTACGGTCATCGACATGATGTATAGTTACTTCATTTTTATAATGTTTCCCATGAGCAGTATGTAGTTCTGTAGTTCATTGTTTTGCTATGTGAATTATTTCTTTGTAAAAATAGCTAGAGATAGTACTACTTGTCTCGTCATTTAATGAAGTTCGTACTATAATAAATTTGTATAAATATGGATGCATATAAAATAATACCTAAATAATATTTATTATATAAGGCTAACCCTAAACCCGTAACAGGTTTAAGTGTAAATATCACTAATTTTGAAAGATGAAAAGACCTGAAATAGCAGTTAGGTCGCAATAGTTCTTACAAATATAAAATATTTTTATAATAGTGTTGACCTGATCCTAAGTCGTTACACACACAGGTTTTTTTATTAGTTATAAGTACGTTGGCGGTCTTTGAGGTGATATTACACTCTTATTTTATTTCAAATCAATTAATAACTTTAATGCCAAATGTAAATAATTATCTCTAAAACATACTCACTTTTTAAATATACATACGAAAATATTCGTTTTTAAGTAGTAAGTTAATGCACATACATACAACTCTTTGACAAATAGTAAAATAAGAATACTTAAATATTAATCGCATAAAAATTGGGCAGAGCATTAGAATTGTTTCATCTTAAAACAATCCACCAATCTCGTCAAAAGCCAATTACGTTCATTTGAATTTCCTGCAAAATTCGGAATAATATTACTAACGTACTTAAAACCATTGTAATTACTGTTATCCTGAAACCTAATGGCAAAATCTTTAGCAACGTAGAACTTTATTTTGTCAGGAATTAGGTTACAATTCACTTGAACAGAAATTGAAACAGATCGGGGAAAACAGTTGCTAAATTAACAGGCTGTGACAGGCTGTACACGGTTGCAAATATCCTAAGCTTTATTTGTTGATTGATGCAGGGCCTTTCTGTTTGAATAGAGATTCTCTCTAATGCGATAAGTAGATTTTGTGTTGAATAGAGGGATGTTGCAGGAACTTTGTTAATAAGATACGTAATACTGAATGGAAATTAACACGTGCAATGATTAGTGTTGTTAACATCGTTAGGTGATTCGTTCGTGTGTTATATATCTTCGGTTGTTTGATATAATGGATGTTTTACATTAAATATAAACGATCATCTACGGCATAGATGATCTTTTATAGATTGTGTTAGGTCTATGATTAGATAATAACTATTTATTTCAACAAAGTAAGTATAGAATTCAATTGCAAACCCTGATTCCCAATGATGATAACTATGAAGAAATGGTTAATCTTAAACTGATATCTAAATCAGTATAAGATTAACCATTTAGTACATTGGAAAATTGATAAATCAATATTTTATGTACTGCAATATGCTACTCTGATTTAGATTTTTTTTATTCACGTGTTATTCTTTCAGAAGTTGCCCATACCATACCGCCCATGGACGGGTGTCCAGGGCGCGTCCAGTAATCGCTTACCATCAGGCGATACGTCGGCTCGATTGCCCGCTATTCAATAAAAAAAAAAGTGGTGTAAATACTGGTTATACTAACCTAAATTAATTTCACTGATAAAAACTAGTTTTAATTATAGCAACGCAACACTTGTATTATTTACGACACCAAATATATTTATATGACCAATCTCTTTTTCCTACCACAGTTATCCTTTATTTTTGAGGCTTAATAAATTACTGATCATCTTCTCTTTATAGCGACCAGTTTATCCCAATACCCTGATGCATGCTCTGTTACGTTAGTGTATCTAAACAGTGAGTATTAAAATTGTATATATTGATTTACAAATATTTCGTTTTTCCTCTCCCTATCTCTCTCTTTCTCAATTTGAGAGACAAGCTTTTATCGCCTGAGTAATTGCCACTACTCTCTATTTTTTGTGATATGATTGACTTCCTAATAAGCCACGACTATGTTAATCTAGACCCTCTTTTTTTTCTCTTGCCTCCTAATTGGAAAATAAAAAAAAACAAAATACGTTCCTACCCACAGCTGCGCTCTTAGACAATATTTTTTGTTTAACATGTATTTTATACTTTCTTTTGTCCCCCTCTCTCTTTCTATCTATATTTAAATATAGCCTGTATTTATTTGACCAAAGGTTTTGAAATACTTTTATCTAAATTACCATGTCTCGATGATTAATGGAATAGTTGAAAATACCATGCACCATAACATAACATACTCATCATGTTATTTTGTTCCCGATTTTAAGAAAAACAACTTTAAAAGTGTTGAGTTACTTACTAAATCTATAATAAAATTTCATAAACAATTTTCTAAAAAATCAAACACTTGACTATACTCGTATATTCCACAAATTGAATTCTAAATTGTCTATAACAATAATACGATCAGAAAATATAAAGAGTGTTAACGTTTACGATATTTATTTCACACTCGGTAATAAGTAGTTTAATATCGAAACAAGTAAAAGTCTCACAGCTCGAGACACAAATAACTTCTGAAAGAATAACACGTGAGCGCAACTAAATTCTCCACATCTGCTGACTTCTGGCTTTTGACCACGGAAATTTAACTATTGGAAGCGATTATGAGGGAGAACTATTTTTATTTTTTCGTTTTCTACTTGTTAAAGATTTTTTTATGATTTAGCTGCGCCAAAATCACTCTTTTCTGCCTGATGGAAAGCATGAGCATTTCAAGAGAGATGGTCATCATCATCAATGCGAATAAGGACAGGGCAGCATACTGACCCACATTATGGCGGCCTAGTGAGATGCTTCTCTACGCCCACTTAAAGAACCCGGGATCATAGTGAGAGAAAAACATGTTGCTGGAGGTGATTTCCAGGTTTTGACCGCTCAGCACAGAAAGGAGGAACCAAAGCGATAAGTACGAGATCGTATGTCTACCACTCTGAAGCGGTGACTTCCAAGACCGGCACTTGTTGTCCTGTAGAGGAATGGGAAGGAGGGACCAGTTGGAAGAGCCATTCAGATCACTCACTTATAAGTTACCTATGTGCTCGTTGGGCTACTTAGAAACAGACAATCTAAAAAGAAAATTATATAGGCTCTTCTAGCAGACCTGATCTTTGTATCAAGAAGGTATTGAAACGCTATAAATTAGCGGCCTTATCTCGCTGACCATTCGCGGCACATGCTCTAGGATTATTCTTGTACGGCGAATCTTTTATTTCCTTACTCTCAAACTAGGTTAGCGATGCCAATGGAATTTGCGAAGTGGTAATTGCGTTACGTGATAGAGAAGCAACTATGAGTGTTGAGTTGCGATACTGTTGTAATCTTGTTGGTCTCGTTAAAAGTTACATTTAATAGTAGTCTGGTAATTGATGGGCTTTGTTACTTAATATCTTTGATTAATGGTTCGTATATATTCGTTATTGATACACTAGCTGACCCACGCAACCTCATTTACGTTTCCTATAGCCCGTAGCGTAATATTTTTAGCCCGTTTTTATAAAATTATTTATTATTGGTCCGCTCCTATTGGGTTTAGCGTAAAATTATATAGCCTTTCTCGATAAATGGGTTATTTAACGCTAAAAGAACTTTTCAAATCAGACTAGTAATTCTTGAAATTATTGCGTTCAGGTAACCAAACTAACAAACTCTTCAGCTTTACATATTAGTATAGATAAAAAAAGTTGGTTGTCTATAAAGTCGGTTTATGGACGATAGTTTAATGTGACACACGTCATAACAAAACATTGATACAATGATTGCCTAATTTTATGATTAAAGTTGAATCATTTGGCATTTACTACATAAATCAGAATACAATATTCAATACTTATATCTTTAGAATCTTATAGTTATATTAATATTATATATTTTCCTTTTTTTTCTTCTGTCTTTTGTGAACCAAATTCATTTAAAAAACCTTACAAAAAAAAGCTCCTTTCCGTTAAAAATGTAGAGTGATAAAACTTCAACACATTTATAAGTTGTATTTGGACAGCGCTATAATTCCAATGTGTTTTAAAATCCATCAAACATTTTCATTGTTTCATTGAAACGACAACACTCGATCATAAATTGTATTCGATTCAGGATAAAATTTTTGTATTTGGTTTGGTATAGACGAAATTTTTTTTCGTTTTATTAAAAATTAATAACAGGGAATAATCCGTGGATGAGTAAAGTGAGTTCAAGTGAAGATAATCTTATTTTTAGGTATAAATAATCTACCTGTTCTAAGAAGACGCAAATTTGCTCTCACATTTACAGAAAAATTCTGTTTTTGCTTCTGTATAATTTCGAGCATTCAGCTTAGCGAAAGCATCGCTCATTAAAACTGTAAGGCGTCAGCTTAGAACACAATTTTGTTTTGCTTCGCATCTTGTTTTTGCTTCGAAACTTCGCTTTCCTTATCTCCATAAGTAAGTTTTGCTTAATTCGTTTATTTATAGATGGTAATATCTTGTGAAACGTGTATATTTGTGCCTGATCAGATATCTTTTCCTTTTGTCTTTTTATATACATTTAACCCTTAACCACTGACGTACGTATATGGTACGTCACCCAAACGGTTTTTCGTTGAAAACTTTAGTTAGCGCGGGAATTATTGCACGCCCTTTTTGGTAGTTTCCTAATCGCCAATGACGCGTGTGCGAGGGTGGGGAGCGGACGTCTGCCACGTTCCTAAGTAGGCTATTTTGACCATCAAACGTATGTGGTACGTAGCGTCAGTGTTAGTGAGACTATTTAAAAATATTTATTTGTGTTTGTGGACAGATAAAATGAACCGTAAGAGGCTAAATTCTTCTTCTATGCCATCTACATCAAAAATAAAAATAAAAGGGAAATCCCACCGGAGTTCCTTTCCAAAATACGTCAAGTGCAGTCATCTATACATGGTTTCACGAAAGAACTTACTCTATTATCTTATGTCCCAAAAAATAACAAAATCGTCATGATGATATCATCGATGCATCATATAGAAAGCACTGATTCTGGTAATCTTTTTATAACTCGTCGAAAGGAGGTGTCGATTCCATGGATGAAAAGTGTGCCAAGTACAGCTGTGCAAGAAGGTCTAGACGATGGCCATTGGTAATTTTCTATAGGATTCTGGATATTGCTGCTGCTAATTCTATTATAACGTCAAAATATAATTCTGCGGATCGCCTAATATTCATGAAAAACCTTGGAAAAAGCTTAGTAACGCCGCACCTAGAGCGAAGGTACACAACGCTGCAACTTTCACATGAGCTCTCATTGGACGCATGTTAGGCAAGGATAAGGCAAATACAATCAGTCAACCAAGCAGGGAATTTGTTAAATTTGACATCATGAAAAATTGACACATTTGTTTCAAACTGAAACGTCGTAAAACTCGGTACGGCTGTCAAGCTTGTCATAACCCAGTCTGCTTGCAGTGCTTGAAACCGACCTGTAACAATTGTTGTTAAAAAGTGCCTTATATGTAATTTATGGCAATTGTGATTTTTTTCCAATTAGAACCATCCTTAGTAATTAATAAAACCAATAAAAGAAGTTACTATTTCTAGAGAATATTTTTGTGTTATTTTTTTTTTAAATGTCTATGTTATTTTGCTTATCTAGTGGTTATTGATAATTAAAAAAAATCTATGATTATTATTACAGTTTTTTTCATTATTCTTATTTCATTTGAATGTGTCTAAATAAAAGGATTGGAGTAATCATCAAAGTTTAAATTTTTTGATGGATCAAAAGGCCTTCAAAGTAACGTACGTATACTATACGTACGTCAGTGGGAGCGTAACAAAATCACACGTCAGTGGTTAAGGGTTAACATTTATAGTATAAATATCTTTTAAATGTTTTGTATTATTCACGAAATCTTTCTGTTGGAATCGTTTTTTTTTCATTTACAGGTAAATTTATCCTATCATTAACTTGCCCTATTTCTTCCTTAAATATTTAAAACTATATTTTTCTTAGATACTGATCAACTAAGAGAACTTATAAAAGCAATTTATAATCAATTCAAATACAACTTACTAGTAATAAATAAATAAAGAAAGAAATAAAGAAATATCCCGGACATCTAACACACAACGCCATCTAGTCCCAAGCTAAGCAGAGCTTGTGTTATGGGTACTAGACAACTGGTAAACATACTTACATACTATTTTTCTTTTGTAAATACTTACATATTATACATAGAAAACACCAAAACTCCGAAACAAATATTTGCAGATCATACAAACATTTGGTCCGACCCGGGCATCGAACCCGAGACCTCAAGCTTAGCAGTCGCATACGCTACCACTACGCCACGAGGCAGTCACTACAGTACACTACAGTAATACTTAAACTGTACTGATCTAGCATTAAGTTATATATATTTAGTTACCTGGTGTACAATAAATCGATTTACTATTGTTAATTTATTTACTACAAAAATAAACACATACGATTTCTCATTTATTCAGTCGATGTGATGTAAAAATTAATAAACTTACACCAGTCCCTCAGATACAAATGTTATATCCCCAAAGACAGAAACATCGCGTCGTGCTTACTCAATCGTGGGCAGTAATACACATCAGTGGCTTCTGGTCTTTAGAAATCAGTTATGTTGTGTTTTTTCATCGTTTGGAGTTTTATAGAAATAATTTTAACGATTTGTGCAATACGTTTTTTTTATTGAATAGTGGGCAAACGAGCAGACATATCGCCTGATGGTAAGCGATTACCGCTGCCCATGGACGCCTGCAACCCGCCCCCGGTCGTCACAGGTGCGTTGCCGGCCTTTGGGAGATGGGTAGAGGAATGAGGGGAGGGGTTGGGAAACAAAGCGCAAGCGATATTTCACACCCGTTTTCTCTGAGGCCGTGATATCACTCCGATCGTACCGACCCAAGCGTGCCGAAGCGTGACTTCGCCCCGGTAAATATCTCATCATTTATAATATTTGAGAACCAAAGTTAATCTTATTCTTGTATCAAATTAACAATCAAAACAAAATGAAAAATCTAATTAAAAGAAAAAGTTTAAAAAGTATAAAACGACTTCGTAAAACCATTTTATAAAATTTTTAAAGGTTATGTTACTCGGGCTGATACTGCGAATCTATTTACACCTCATTCATTAAAATCGATTTAGTAATTTAAGCGCTACGGTGAAACATACGTAGACTGCTAAAAAACACACTCTACCGTTCAGCATCGCCGTAGTCATGTAAAAATGATTTCAATATAATAATAACTCAAACTCAAACTCAAATCATTTATTTCCATTGGCCCCAAAAGGCACTTGAACACGTCAAAAATACAAACATAAAAATATAAAACAAAACTCCTAATACTAAATGCACTGAGATGATTTGAATTACCGGAGCTTAGATTGATTTCAATTCAACTCAAAGGTTTAAATTGAAATCAATCCAAGTACCAGCTCCGATGGGTATTGCATTCATGAGAAGAGCTGGTGAGAAACTCATGTGCACCATCTTTTCAGATAATTCATACAAAGCTTGTTTGTTTTTGACAACAGTATTTCTATGTGCAAGTTAAGGCAACCAAAACACAAAGGCTAGAAAGCGGTCTAATAAGATATTAAACCTAGGAAAATAAATTTTTTGTCTAATAAAATAATAAACATTAGTCCATAGCATATAAGGTTGCAATCACTTACACATCAAGGAGTAAAAGCAATGTGTGCATACATACTGGTCCCAGAGAAAAACAAAAAAACGTTCAAAATGTAATAAAATAATAAATACAAATTATTTACGCTCCAACAATGTAAACACAGATCGCCTCAACTTAACAAAGTTAAATAAATAATAAACGTAAAAAAAAGCTTTACTTAAACATAGATTTCAAAAGGAAAATATAGAAATATAGCCTAGTTATTTATAAGAATACAGAAAGATAGACTATTTCTGTATTTGAAATTTATGAATGATAAATCTAAAGATTTTAATGTAGAAATATAACAAAGAAGGTAGAGATTGTTAAGCAATACGAAACTATTTACTGCTGAAAAGAAAAGAAGAAAAGACGTCAAGCTGTTCTAATAATAATAATTTCTTTATTGAACTTAATAACAAGAAACAAATGCCTGCCTCGTTGGTCTAGTGGTTATCGTAAGCGACTGCAAATCAAGAGGTCTCGGGTTCAATTCCCGGGTCGGACTGCTGTTGGGTTTTTCCTACAAGAAATTCCTAATAGCAGCCAGGAGTATGGAAGATGGCGGTGTTTCCTGCCCGTGCTTCGGAGAGCATGTTAAGCCGTCGGTCCCGGTTGTCATGAACATCTATGGCAATCGTTATTGGGAAGTCAGTGCCCTCAAATATACTGACAACTAGTTCAACCTTCGAATTCAGTTCGCCAGTGCGGAGGTCAGATGCCAGTCGCTCTGTGTAAAAACTGATATTCAGGTAAAACCGGTTGAACTGGTAGCCGACCCCAAATATTGGGAATAATAAAGGCTAGGAAGATGATGAATAACAAGAAACAAATAAAATAGTATGGTAATAGACGTCGTAGTAAAAACTAGATTGCAACTATTAATATTTTCAAGTTAATTTGGAAAAAACCTACATCTATTTAATAATAAAATAATAATAATAATAAAAACCGTATTACCTGTCTCAGTGTTTAAATATGAAAGAAGTCAAATTCCATTTCATTTTTTTCTAACCTACTTATAATTCCACTCTACGAAAATCAACTACGAATAAATAATATAAAAAATACATTTCGTGTCTGTCCAAATGCCGAAAATAATTCCACCATCACTTCGAATTTACCGTGGAATGTTGACAGACTTGACAACATTCCCAATGTAAATACAATTTGCATTGCCGACACCTTGCTGAGCCGAAAATTTCAATATTTGGCTTTTAAGCCTTCAAAAATATCGATTTGATTGTGAACGCCTTATTGACTATGTATCGGTGAGGCTTTATGATTTTTAGAAACGTGAGAGTTCAATTTAAAATTAAATTCGACAGTTCGAGGTAAATAAATGTAATCTAGCCTATATAGAATATTATAAACAATATCTTCTTCCTTCTACAGTCTCTTCTGTTCCTTCTTTGAAATAATCTTCCAATTTTCCAATTTATTTCTAATAGTACTATTCTTATCAAGTGAATGTAGAAAGATATATTCAGGAAACTTGAGTGCTTAATATGACTCAGCACAATCTTTTAACGATCTTTGCGTATGTGTTTGACATGTGCTGAGTGTGTTAGTAGTTTTTTCTAAGTAATTAAACAGTAACAGATGAGAGAGTTCCGTAAATTCCTGTATGGTCTTCTAGAAAGTATTATTGAAAACAAAATGAACTGTTTTTATTTCTTTATGTTGACATGAGGAATAATGGAATTTTTACCTTATTTATTTATATATCTGGCGCGATTTAGCTTGGATTCGTCCTTAGAAAATTTACCAATAAATAAAATATCGAGCTGAGCTCGCAGTTATACAGGTTCTGTAAATTATATCATGTAGACCAGAATCTCATCAGTATAGGCTTAGCCACGAGAGCTCTATAAACTTTGCCAGGGACGAAAGGAAGTAATACTTTCTTACAATCTTTTTCAACTTATTAATGTAACTAAGACCTGGGTCGTTAAAGTTCATTTTCTTTTAACAATACTCTTAAAATAAGACCTTTTTTATTCTTCTTCAAACAAGGTGCAAAAACTTGTTGAGTTTGAATTTTCAACTTTATAGACACTGTCTTCTTTACCTGCTTGTTATAAAGAAAACTCTTGAAAGTTGCTATTGGTTTGAGTTTCCAACTCTTTTGTTAAATTATATAACAATGCGAACAAAACTTCGCATTTATTTAATATTCGATCGATATCATAATCAATTTAGATCTTGCTTCTTTGAATAAAATACCTACTGCTATTCTGTTTATGAATAAATTTGTGATTCTATATTCATAAACAACTGCTTACGTAAGCTATCCACTATTTATTCTTACATCTATACTATAATATTATAAAGCTGAAGAGTTTGTTTGTTTGAACTCGCTAATCTCAGGAGACGTTGATCCGATTTGAAAAATTCTTTCAGTGTTGGATAGTCCATTGATCGAGGAAGGCTATAGGCTATATTTATAGGCTATATATTATCACGCTAATACTAATAGGAGCGGAGCATCAATGAAGAATATTTCAAAAACGGGGGCAAATTTTCACGCTACGGGCTATAGAAGACGCAAACGAGGTTGCGTGGATCAGCTAGTATTACATATTCTTATCGCGAAAAAAATAATCATTCCTTTCTCTAGAATATTGTACACCTACACTGTAAAAACAATCAGTCTTACTACTTTTCCATATTCAAAAGTTCAGGGAGAGTAAACTCAATTCAAGCTTGCCTGTGTATACATAACGTTCGTTAAACATATTTAATTCAAATACTAAAATGTAACATAACATAATAAAAAATTTACAATGAAAACAAATGTATCTCTCAAAATAAACAAGATTGTGTTACATCATTTACAGAAGTCAAATAAAACACCCACAAAGAATACATCAAGATATTCTCAAAGGAAAGGTTCACTATAACAGAAACTATATAAATTATTTGAAATTATGTTATAAAAATGTATGAGATTTATAACTTTATTGTCATAGGGTATTGGTGACGAGGCTCAAAGGGACGGTTCGATCCCTCAGACATGCTCGGAATAGAGATCGCGAGATTTTCGTATTAAAAATAGATTGAGACAATCGATCCTGATTACTTTGCACCGATTATAATATAAATTTGGGAGTTCTTGTTTGTAAAACTTGGGTACTTTGGTATATGGCGTGAGTAGGTATATATATATATATATTGCTTTTTGTACGTAACGTACAATTTATTGCGCAATATATTTTAACGTACATTAATGTCTATGTACACGAAGTGATGATGTATTATGAAGCAAGGGAAAAGTGTCTTGCCGTGAACTAGGTTTTTTTTTATGGAATAGGGTGCAATCGAGCACACATTTCGCCTGATGGTAAGTGATTACCGTCGCCCATGGACACCCGCAATACCAGAGGCGTCACAAGCGCGTTGCCGGCCTTTGGGTGATAGTGAGTGTGATGGGGGAGGGGTTGGGGTATGGGCCTCCGGTATCCTCACTCACTCGGTGAAACACAGCGCAAGCTCTATTTCACACCGGTTTTCTGTGAGGCTGTGGTATCATTCCGGTCGAGCTGGCCATGCTGAAACGTGGCTCTCCCACGAAATGAATTGAGAGTTTAAAATAGGAAACCAAAGTTGGTAAGGTGGGAAAAAAGTGACAACAGATTTTTTGGACTTAATAACAAACGGACTTTTAGTATTATAGTAAAAATTAGAAGCACGTCCTTTGGGGTTCCACAATAGAGGGAATGAAAGTATTCGGCGTTGCAATTTGCGAAAAGATCAATGCATCCCAAAATATACATACATAAAGGACTATAAAATGTTCTTATTTTTGAATTGAAAACTTTTTTAGCTGCATTGAGCACTTTTTGGTAGGGGGAAATCTTATGGGTAGCGTTACCGAATTTGTTTATGCATTATGAAATTTCTAGTTCTACACATTAATTTTACAAATAACATTCTAAGATAATGGTAATCGCTTACCATCAGATGATACATCTGCTCGTTGGCCCCTTACGTAATAAAAAAAAGTTTTCACTTCTATCGGCAGTCCTTACGACTGCTATTTTTTTTCTGATTTCGCTTTAAAAGACAACTTTAGCCTTAGAAATATATATTATCCTGTGTCAGGGGAACATTACACACATACATGAAACGGACACAAAGAACACCCACACTCAGAACACACACACACTCAAAGCCTTGTCGAATGAGGGTTTTGAACCTATAATAGTTAAAGACAGTAGAAAAAGCAGCATGACGAACGCTTAAAGCTCTCATGTGTTCAGTACATTTTCTATTCTGAATATCCATAAACATCAAGCGACGTGCAATATTTATAACAAATATTACTTGATCCAGTGATTTTATTTACGTTGACAGTAATCCTTCAATATCAATAAAAATATTATAGACACAAAGAAACTTTAATAATATTATATCAGCTACAATAAGTTAAAAGCGTCCAAGTTCACGATCTTTTGTGACAAATATATATGTAAAGGTGAGCCCGCTCGTAGCCCAGTTGCACTCATTGACTTGAAATAATTATCGAGGGTAAGTAACGACGACGCGGTTAGTACCTGGATGATACAGCGTCTACGTCTATTAGCAGTCGGTCCCAGTTGTTTTAATAGGTTTAAAAACATCTAACGGCAAGGCTACGTAGCCACAACGTTGTCTTACCAGTCCCCAAGCCGCACTTGGTCAGCGAGGGGACGTATGGCCTTGACCCTCTCTTGAGAGGAGACCCGAGTCCGACAGTGGGACGTTACGGGTAAAAAAAATATATGTAAAATGCAGTTAGATCCTTTTTTATGTTATAGGGGACAAACGTCCTACTAGTGCAAAGTCCGTCTTTTAAGAAGGAATACGTTCTTTTCTTGAAGGTTTGAAGGTTATATTAGTCCAGGTCCAGGTCCAATACCCTAAGCGACAGTTCGTTCCACAGTTATGTGGTGCAAGGCAGAAAGTTTCTGGAAAAGCGCACAGTCGTGGAATGCCAACCATCTAAGTGATGGACATGGAACTGATGTCGTGTAGAACGGTAGCGGAAAGAGGCGGCAGGGATAAATTTGAACAATTCTCTACATTTTTCTTGTCAATCAAAATGGTAAACTGATTGTTATAATTCATCCAAAAAATTACAACAATCAGACATCAAAATATTTTTACAAGACATATGAAATAAATGGTTTTGGAACACACATGGTATTCACTACTTTGAAGATTCATATCAAAAATGATACTTATACTACTATCTTTATCGGAGTATGATAAAGATTGTGAAACAAATTAGCAAGACTTCTACTTGTAAAGCGAATGTTATACAAATTTTGAAACAGATAGTCAAGAAATCTCCTTATAATTTGAACATTTATTTAAGGTTAAGTATCATTTTTGATATGAATCTTCAAAGTAGTGAATACCATGTGTTTTTTGATTAGTTCAAACTTTTGTTTTAGAATTGTTATGTGAATTTTTGAAATTAAGTATAGCTTGTACTGTGAGTACTAGACAACTGACGTAAATATACTTTGTTTTATAAATATGTAGATACATATTATAAATTACAACCAATTTTCAAATATTTGAAGATTATTCAAACCTTTGGTCCCACCCGGGAATCGAACCTGACACCTCTTGCTCCACAGTCAAATACGCTACCACTGCGACCACAAAGGCGGTCATAGAACTGAAAATTACTTAGAACTGTATTTATTAAAGCGTATTAAATATGGAAATTCCAAATTGTTGCTGGAATTCATGAAGTTTAAAGGCGATCTGTCGGCCAAGGTCATGACTACGGCTTGTTTGTAAATTTTAATTGAAATACCACAGAACAGGCTTGACCTTTGTGCGATCAATATATTATACTGATAGCCCTAAATTGTGGGTTTTAAAGTTCTTGATATTTTAATTGTATTCCATAGATTTAGGAAGGATAGTAACTATTAGGAGTGGCTATTATAATTTCGCAAGTATTGTTAAGTAATAATAGCAAGGTAGTAGAGCCACGCTGATCTCAGCACGAATGGGCCAGCTCAACCGGGGTAGTACTCGGTAGTACCCTCGCACAGAAAATCAACGTAAAATGACAGCGTTCGTGCTGTCATGTTTCGTTGGTGAGTGCGATACCGGAGGCCCAATGATGCAGCAGCATCACTAGGCCGCCATAGTGTGGGTCACCATGCTGCATTGTCTGCACGAGCAATGAGTATGGTGACCACCAGTCTTAGATTCTGGTTATGCTTTCCATCACACAGAGTAGACTCATTGTGGCAGGGCCATACATCAAAAAAAAACTTAGTGGTTTGTTTAAGATTAAAAAACTTATACATTGATACGATACACAAACCGTTTTACAAATTTATTTTAATTCTTTTATGCATGAGCATGACAAAGTGACACTTATCTGTCTGAAGGTAAGCATGAGCAGAATCCAGGAGTGACGGTCATTTTACTAACAGTGAATACAGACAATGTAACATGGTGACACATAATATGATGACTTATTGAGATGCTTCTGCATCATTGAGCACTTCTTAATTTCTTTTATTCGTTTCTTAATTATGCATCCAGAGTCTATCACAGCAAAATTTGACAGCGTATAATTAACTCACTAATTTACAAAAATTTGTTTTTCAAAGTGTGTACTGAAAAAGTAAAAATATGGTTTAAAATTAGCTATGTGCTTTTTTAAATTGGTTTTTAATTTTTAAATTGGTATTCCGCACAGCCTTATACAGCCAAAATACCATTTTTTTATATTTTTATAATATAATAAAAGTTTTGTTGAGCTAATTTTACTAGATACATCTAAAAACGATATTATAAAAAATAATGTTACATAGATAAAATACTTTCAACAGTGAAATGAAACGATTTAGCAAATAAATGTTTTCATTCCATTTCAAATAAATGTTGGGACAGGTTCGTTTTGACTGATTAAGAAAAATATAACATTTTTGCAAATTAGCGAATACGCAGATGTTTCCAGAAAAGTTTCTAAAAACAATCTGAAATTTTAGAGTCTCGTTATGGTTACGATTGGAGTAAAGTTATCTTTAAGAAAAACACTAAGTTCGATTATATGATCGTAAATCTTTGCAAATGTAACAAGTAAATTGTCTTCTTATTTTATAAAACTGCAAGTTCCATAACTACAGGAAATTGCTGATCAAATTTCTTACAGGTCAATTAAATCGTACAAAGCACCTATTTTAACCTTTGTAAATATATAATGTCATTCTGCTTCTAGGTTAAGAAAGGCCAAAGAAAAAATCGTTTAGTTTTAACAAAAACTCTTTTGAGTAAAATACGAGTATATTTATTCTTACAAAAACAAAAATCCAGTTTCACATTTTCCAAGCAAACGAAGAATATTTACTTAGGTCTTGTTATATATATTATGTTAACACATGAAAATTATGCGTCGGTTCAGCAAGACCTTTTTACTCGCCCCTGTATGCGCAATATATTTTAACCACAGATTGCAAGGTATTACACATTTGAAGCTTTTGCTGACTTCGTACGATTCTCGAGATAGGCGAGAGAATTTGAGAATTATTTTTAAAAATTCTCCTCTTTTACTCCGCAAAGAATTCAAAGTTAGTGGTATGTTCTTCTCCTGGGATGAGAAAGCAAAAATAAGCTAGGAACTGCTATAAGCCGCAAAGATATTTAATCTGCAATTACGAAGTAATAAGGTACAGGCTTTGAATTACTATTAATAGAAGTAATTGTGTCTGGCAAGAATGTTCCTGCAACTTAAAGCAAGGTAAATTGCTGTGACCTCTTCATATGAAAACTGGTAACACAGAAAACTAACTAACTAACACAAAAAAAAATTTCTTTCATTATAAAAAAAGTTTTTGATCTTCTTGAAATATGATAATTAAAATAACACCAAATAATTCACTTGCCAATATAATAACAGAAGCTAATAATTGACTGAAATCATTATACAGTCACGCCATTTTTCCAGAGAGGTAGGCAGAGATCACCACTTACTACGGTCCTGACATACCTCTTTCGCTTCTTCCACATTCATGAATCGCTGCATACATGCTCGTCGATTCTTGGTGCTATATATATCTTATGAATCTTTATTAGATAATGTTTACCATCACATGTATACCATACAAAATACAGATTTATAGAAGTTTTCGACCTATTTTAACACCGAGGCCGAACCCTTTTTGTCTTAGTTGCGTGTAACATTATAGTTACACGCAAATACACCCTCCAACCACAGAGAATCATATATCGAAGAGTTCATGTGTGAATATTATAACTAACAAATGACAGGTCGACCCTCATTAGTTTTCATGTTTGAGTTGTTTTCAATAAAACATTCCCCGAGTTCTAATTTTTTATTTAAAAAATAATCATTGCAATTATATTTTGACTATTATGAAGTGAGGCTCACATGAGCCACCCGAACGAAATATTAACATAAAACAGTGATTGACTTAATAATTTCACATAAAAGTGTTAATCTAGTAAAATTATCTAGATTCGACTTTGTACTGTTGCAATTAATAAATTGAAATAAATATATGTTTATTTATAGTTAGTAAATTTAATGAACTCAATTAGCAAAAGTCAATAGCTGATCTTTATTCTTCTCATATTTATTTTTATCTTATACAGAATGGGAAAAACCTCTGTTCAACTTTCCACTTAGCTTCTGAAAGCGTGTGCAATCAAAATGAGCAGCTTCTTCAGAACAAGTTTCAACTTTATAGTACCTGTGTATAGCCGGATAGGCGTCAAGCCCAAAACTCAATCTAAAAGTCATAACTAGCAGCAATCGCCTTGCTTTTAGCTGGGAACTAAATTTTACCGGTCTAGTGGTGAAACTTTATAGAGGCGTAACTTTGTTCCCTATTGCAGATGGTCAGTAACTATTAAATTTGGCTGGCTAATGTTTTTGAATATTGGTTTTTGAGTTTGATTTAAAAATTACTCATCTTCCTAGCCTTTATTATGCCCAAGATTATTTGGGACGGCTACTAGATCAATCAGGCTTACCTGAATATCAGTTTTTCCATGGAGCGACTAGCATCAGACCTCCGCAACCCTGAGGGTAAACTGAATTCGAAGGTTGAACATTACTAAAAAAAAAAATTTGACGATGTTACTTTTTTTTCATATCTATACCAAGACTCATCGAAAACCATTTGTTTGAAAGACTTGGTACTTATACTTTTCTTAATGACTCTAGCTCTACTCTACATATTCTCCTAAACTTTTTTAGGAACCATTGATTCTCAATAGCTAAAGTTTCAGCATAGTTAAATGTATGTTTTTTTTAATGACACTTCCTTATTATGTACAGTATATATATTACAACATATTATATTTTTAATGGATCAAACGTACTACATGTGTTTTAAAGTTTAACTTATATACTGAATTAACTTGAGTTAACATAGTTTGGAATACTCAGGTACTTACGTTAATTGTTAGTCCTAAGACTGATCCATGGACGACGATATTCACTAACTACCTGATTTACCCGTCTTCTAATTTACCTCTCATAGAGTGAAGTTAATGATCTACTCCTAAACCTAAATTAACACTATCTAGAACATTCTCAAAGTACCTGAAATGGCGTGTGGTCTATTAATTATTAGTTCTCCCTTGTTTGTTGAGAGTTGGCAATATTCCGTAATTAGTAGCTCACTACCAAGGATTGTTGGTTTTTATCTGTGGTACTTTATGAGCCGTAGTTCGTCTTACAGAGTTATGGATGATACCATCCGTGGAATTAGAGAGTAGATCAAAGATTGTTTGTCTTAATGGTTTCTCATTTTAATGTAGTATTGGAGTGGGCAATATTTTTAGAAATTATATTTATATGATTATGCATAAGTTGAGAAGAGATAGAGGAGATGATGTTAGTAAGTCAAGTTCTGTGGGAGACCCACGCTTCGACATGAATGACTTGCTCGACCGGAGTGATACCACGATCTCGCAGAAAACCGGTGTGAAATAGCGCTTACGCTGTGTTTTACCGAGTGAGTGAGGATATCGGAGGCACATACCCCAACCCCTTCCTATATCCCCCATAGGCCGGCAACGCATTCGTGATGCACCTGGTGATGCGAGAATCCATAGGCGGCGGTAATCGCTTACCATCAGGTGATACGTCTGCTCGTTTGGCAAAGTAAGATTTTTTCGTAAAATAAACCAACACGAAAGATAACTCTTAAAGACAATATTTTGTTAACAATAACTATTACCAAACAAAATATTTATGTGATAACTGAACTTAAAAAAATGTATGACATGATATAAAATATGTCACACAGTAAAAGTATGCTTTCAAGCAAACAATAATTAAATCTTTTACACAAGGAATAACGACAGCAAATAATACTATACTGGACATAATAAAATGAAACAATAAAACACCGACCTCGACTCTTAAGAGGTCCAATAAAATCAAACTTGCAAGAATAAAGTTTCGCCTACATCAAATTGAGGCAAAGTGCGAGCAATATACAATTTCCATTGAAATTTCACCAGTAAAATTAAATACAACCAACTAAAACGGTAACTAGCTAACTTTGACTGAGTTTCTGTGGCCATTCCCGCAGACTTAGGATAACGGACCACTGATAGAGATCAAAAGCTAAGATTAGTTATACAGAAAAGACAAATTTTGTATAAAATTATATTTTATTGTATCAAACTTAACTACACCGGTAATGCACAAATACAAATAAATAAAATTTAAGTGTCTGTTTCTTATTTCAAATTAACAGCTTTTTATTAAATGTATATGAAGGTATATATGGTATTTACATCAAAAATCTCTGGAACGGCTAGATCCGTTTTGACAGGACTTTCACTGGCAGATAGCAAATTATATAAGGAGTAACTTAGGTTTTTATTTATAGACTAGCTTTATCGATTATTGTTTTAAAGGTATATCAACGACTGCGGGTTACACCGCGAGGTTCAGCTACTCATCAATGTTTTCTTAATTAATATTATTTTTTTTATTTTATTTAGAGCATTTTGATAGTTAATATTATTAGTGACTTTCTGGATTCACTGTCAACTAGTACGATCTTATTTACATTTTTTTTTATTTTTTAAAAAAGACAACTACCGCATTAGGAATATACATCCTGTGTCGCGGGGGACTTAACAAACATACATGTGGCGGACACAAAGAACACCCAGACTCAGGACAACACTTTGTGGATCACACAAAGTGATGTCCCACGTGGGATTTGAACCCACGGCACTTGGCGCAGTAGAAAGCGGCGTCGTGACCGCTTAAAACCACTAGGCCAACCGTGCAGTCTATATATATATATAAATAGGTAAGGTGAGATCACTGGATTTTTTCTGAGTGAGCATCTAATATATATTACGTAGGAGATATACTTAGACTTGTCATTTGTGATACCACGACGCAGGAAGCCGGTAGTAAGCAATTCTATCGTTTCTTATTTACCGTAACTCAAAACCTCTTACACGGACACAAGAAAACCTCCTCTACCTCTTAATCCGTGACTGTGGGAGGAGGATTCAAGGACAGCAAATGACTTCTATGTTGCAACTTGTAATAACTTACCATCAATTCTGCTGATCACTATACTCGTTTGCCTTCCTACACCATTAAAAACTGGCATTATTATTTTAAAGGGCATGTATTTATTTCTTTATTAGTGAAAATTTGTATCAATTCTTTTTCATAATCAATGACATACTAATATCCTACTCAATATAAATCTATCTTCACAAGCTAAACAAAGCACTTCTGATATCTGTATAGCAAAGGCTTTACAGAATAGAGTTGGCCACTCGACCGTGAAATTTAGTTAACTCTAACTCATGGTAGTGATGTAGTTGTTAGAAAGGTTAACTTATTCATTGTGCATGCTAGTGCAACTAAATTTATAGTCAACGTGTATGATAGCTTGTTAACACTTTTTGTGCAAGGAAGTGACAAAATGGAAGGTATTTTTTGGTTGTCAGTTTCTTTGACAACCAAAAAATACCTTCCATTTTGTCACTTCCGAGACATTTTTTTTATGAAATAGGGGGCAAACGAGCAGACCTATTGCCTGATGGTAAACGATTACCGCTACCCATACCAGCTTTTGGTGATGGACAGGGAATGGGGGAGGGGTTGGGGTATGGGCCTCCGGTATCCTCACTCACTCGGTAAAACACAGCGCAAGCGCTGTTTCAAACTGGTTTTCTGTGAGGCCGTGGTATCACTCTGGTCGAGCCGGCCCATTCATGCCGAAGCATGGCTCTCCCACGGTGAACATAACCACCATGAATTCCAATACAGTAAATATAATACTTCTAATAACGTCTTTTAGAACATCACTTATTATTATTGATTTAAATCATTCTACATTAAAATGGCGAAATGCCAGTATGAATCAAATAAAATTAAATTATCAAATCATCTCATTTTTTGTATTTTTATTCTGGCAGCTTGAGAATATACTTCAGAAATATTGTGATTGATCGTCTTAAGATCATTCTGTCATAAATATTCATCAGAAATCAAAATGCAATAACAAACACATCAAATAAACTAACTCGATAGTCGAAGTGCATTACGTCAATTCGTCAACAATAAAAGAGATGAGTAAAGATAACCTAGAATCGTAACTAGTCAACTCACGTATACATAAAACGGAGCAAATCTCAGGAGATCGTAAAATTATTACTGCCGTCAGTCAATAGCGATATTGGGGACAAACGTCGATATTACGCAAGACAGAAAGATTAGATGATGGAATTCTGTGGCGGAATTCGGAAGTAGTAAGTAGTTAACATATGGACAAAAGTCGTCTTCTTTTTTATTATTTTACGGGGACAAAGCAGCAGACCTGATGGTAAACGATTACCGCCGCCCAGGGACACCCGCAACACCGGCGTCACAATTGCGTTTTCGGATTTTGGGGTATGGGCCTCCGGTATCCTCACTCACTAGGGGAAACACAGCGCAAGCGCTGTTTTACACCAGTTTTCTGTGAGGCCGTGGTATTTCTCCGTTCAAGCCGGCCCATTCATGCCGAAGCGTGGCTCTCCAACGATAATAATATAATAACAAAAATAGTATTTGAGACATCTGATTCATAACGCCGTCTAGTCCCAAACAAAGTAGAGCTTGCACTATGGGTACTAGACAACTGATATAAATATATATATACTTTGTTTTGTACATATCAAAAACCTGAAATTCAGATCATACAAAGATTTGATCTGACCCGGGAATCGAACCCGAGACTTCAAGTACAGCAGTCGCATACGCTACCACTGTGCCACCGGCCAGTTAAAGTTAGTTAGTATTCTCGACTTTTAGAGAAACAAACAAACGACTATTCATTTTTGTTTATCATTACAGACATTTATTTTAAAACAAAGTTTTATAATCAAAACTGAATCATACTTAGTCTCTGTTTCAAAACTAATAAAAAACAATTATGAATCGTTCAATCAGTACAAACGTCCAGTAATCCTATACCTGAATTTACATCAAAAAAATCTTCAGGTTTTTAAATGTTGCTACATCGTATTTTAAATTGATTTGTTCATTCTATTCTTCTAATCCATACTAGTATTATAAATTCGAAAGTAAGTCTGACTTTTGCTTGCCTATTTAATACACTTTCACAGATAAAGTAGCACCATTTTTTTTTCTTTTCTTTTAGGTAAGCAGAGCTTATGTTATGGGTACTAGACAACTGATATTAGTACATATCTACTTTTTTTTGTAAATACATACATTTTATACATAGAAAACACCCAAACTCCGAAACAAATATTTGTAGTTCATACAAACATTTTAGTACGACCCGGAAATCGAACCCGAGACCTCAAGAACAGCAGTCGCATACGCTACCACTGCGCCACAGAGGCAAGAAATTTTAGATGGAAATACTTTGATTCTTGAGAAAGGACATGCGCTACCTCTTTACTGCGATATTTGACATAAACGTAGACGGAGTCACAAGCAAAAGTATATTTCATGTTAAAATTTACGTTACAAAAGTTTGAATAAACAAAATGGTTTTAATTTCCGTCTACTGTATTGACAAACACTTGAACAATACGGTATAGACAGTAGGTAATCAATGAAATTGGAGTTTTTCGGCTTTGCCCATTGGACCGAGAATAATCTATTTCAAACAAACGGATCGGTGGACCCAGGTTAATTGGAAAGTGATGAATTTCATCAGCTTTTGTTCGTAGACAGACATTGGTCTGTTAAATCCATTTTAATCCAGCAAGTTATAATAAGGATGAAATTGATCGTATGTGAAAATAAATTGTAAAGCTACATAACTGATAATCTGCGCTGAATTATTAATCAACGAAATTCAATGGAGTCTATAGAGTACTAATAGCTGATTATAGTGGATATAATATGTCACCTGTACTAATACTTTAAATTCGAAAGTAACTCTGTCTGTCTGTCACGCTTTCACGGCTAAACCACTGCATCGATGTCAATGAAATTTGGTATGGAGATAGTTAGATTCATGAGTAAGGACATCGGCTACTTTCTATCGCGATGAATAATATACACGCGGGCGGAGTCACAGGCAAAAACTGCTATAATTGACATCAGATTTTTTGTTAAATTATTGATATGTATAAAAAACTAGGATATAGTTAAACAAAATGAATGTAAAATTAACAGATCAACTTTAATTGATCAATATGACGACCCGCGTTTTTCACAAAACGTTATTGATTTTAACTAGTGAATGTATGTCCAATAGTTGGTCAACTCTTGTTTTAGGTACCACAATTTACACTACACTTGCAGTTGACTTACATTAAGATTGGTAAGTAAATAATTAAGGTTTTATGTACCATCGGTATTATAAAATATATTTTTACCCAACATTCGAGTGTAGTGGTGTGACTTGCAATGTTGTATATATAGAAAAATAAGAGCAACAATACAGATGTAATGATGAAAGGCAGTAATGACTTTCCTATTCTTGTATGGTTTTCAGTTCAATTATATTATAGGTTAGGTTCAATTTAACTCGAGACAACGCGATTACTACACTAAGTTATAATGCTGTCAAGATCACAGCACCTGGCGAAGGCAACATATTGTTGAATGAAGGTTTTAATTTATTGTAAGACGAAAGAAGTTTCGTATGTGGATATTGTATAGGAGCTTTAAGATTATATGGAAATTAATGTTTACTAATACGTTATATATTTTCAAATCCTGTATATCTCAAAATCATTAGGTCGTAGAATTTCTTTAGCGTTTATTACATCGCTATATTTTATATTGGAAATTTAATCCTGAAAAGTAGAATAAAAAAAATATTTTAAATGATATATTAAATAAAGTGTTATTTATAAAACCGCGAGAGAGACACGCTGTGGTGTAAATGAGTCACGTTGAACGGAGCTACAAATGCAATTATATTGTTGCATTTCACAGAATGAATACAGTAATATAAGCTGCTCGACTATATCCCACCCTAATTCTGTATTTTGTGATGGTCAAGCAGCACTGCTTCAGACTCCGGGAGTGGTCCATTTGAATATCCTACCAGAATTACTGTCATTCATGTGCCGTGGTATTCATCACTATTAGGTAATTCGTCTGCTCATTGTCTCTCATTGCAAATCATAGAAAAATAGTGTATTATTTTTTGTCCAAGAATGTTGGTATGTAATATGTTTCAGCAAATAAACAGTTGTTGAATCGCTATTTGTGTTATTTTTATCGCGTACGGTGATACAATCCCTTTCATCTCATATTGCGTTGTCCACGGCTCACCGTGATCTAGGGTGAGAGCCTAGAATGGAAACATACAGATGATAATAATTACTAACTTAGAATAAGTAATGTTTAAATTCAGAGTTTAGACGAACATCGGCATAGTCGAAAACAACCTATGCTTTAGGACTTGCCAACTTCTGTAACTCCTGTATGCATGATGATTACTTGTGAGTGTATTCGTGGGCCCCACAAACATACTGAGTGATGACACTCGAGAAACCTCAAGAATGTCTCTAAATACGCAACGAAATGAAACAAAAACAGATCAGAGAAACAAGAAATCTTATAACTACACTTGTCAATTCAAACATAGCATGATAAATGGGAAAATATTCCTAAATAGTGATACAAGAAAATGAATGTCAGTGACTATAGACCGATTACCCTACGAGCTTAAATGTTCCAAGTTAATAAGGAGTCCTACTAGTTCTCGATGATGTGAGCGAGAGTTTATATAATTAAATAAAATATAAATATTTCGGACTTCTAACACACAACGCCACCTAGTCCCAAGCTATGCAGAACTTATATTATAGCTACTAGGCAACTATATGTTTATATCAATACTAGTTATATAAAACTGACGAGTTTGTTTGTTTGAACGCGCTAATCACAGGAACCGCTGTTCCGATTTAGTAAATTCTATTAGTGTTGGATAGTCCATTTATCGAGGAAGGCTATAGGAAACGGCGGAAAATTTTCACGCTACGGGCAATAGAAGACGCAAACGAGGTTGCGTGGGTCAGATAGTATTATACATATTTAAATACACATTATACATAGAACACTGAAACTTCGAAACAAATATTTGTAGATCATACAAACATTTGTTCCGACGCGGAAATCACACTCAAGGCCTCAAGCACAGCAGCCGCATACGCTACCACTGCGTCACCGAGGCAGTCAAATACAATAAATTGATATGACGAGATTTTGAAATTCATCAGAACAATAGAAGTTACTTCTACTGGATTTAAAAGAACAAATCAATTCTAAAAGAGGAATCGATTCCCTTGAAGTGTTTGTAAATAGTTTAAATTTTACAGAATAATTTGTTTCAAATATTTAGTATTTGGTTTATATATGAGGACATTCTACTATCACAGTAAACCTAGACGTTAAACTTTGTGCATTCATTCAACGCAAGTACATTAAAATAGAATATCTTTATCACCCTACTGCATTTTGATGGCAAATAACATTTTACACAAATTATCCCAGACATTTCTTCGCATGGTTAGGTGTTTTAGGTAAATAAAATGATACTTTTTCATATTCATTTATGTCTTGTTATTATTAAAACATGTCAACGCTGTACTCCCATAAACGTACAAATATTTACGTCACAAGAATAGGCGAATTCGCCACCAATCACTTATGTATAAAACCTATTCGGTTCTTGTAAGACGTCCTCTGCCCGTCTGTAGGACGTTCTATGTCCTACAAGATTCAGTAACCTTTTAACTAAAATTGTTTCTTTATTATCCGTTAGCTTTGTTCAAAGCTTGCTCAAGTATTCATCCCTATGTTGCCACGTACTGAACATAAAGCAAAATGCTCTGTTAGGTACCTAATAGAAATTCCGCACGCATGTCGGCTATGTGCGAGGATCCTAATATCGTCTTACAAAAGGGATACACTTTTATTTTGCTTCCTTCGTATTATATGACCTTACTCACAATATGATGTAAACTTTTATTATAATTTATATATGTGTGCGAACGAATCTATATAATAAGAGCTAGTTCAATATAATATTTATTGTTTGCTGGCTGTATCTAAATTAATATATTCGGACATCTAACACACAACGCCATCTAGTCCTTTTTTTTTTACCTGTGGAACCCCTCTCGGGCCTGCACCCCGCCGGGGTTTGCGGTGGGGCGGTGTCGGAATCGAACCGACTAAAACCACACGGTGTGCCACTCTGCGCCTGAGAAGGGAGGGGTCGGGGAACTGCTGTTATTAACACGACCGGACCCCTAACGCCATCTAGTCCTAAAGTAATCAAGGCTTGTATTATGGGTACTAGGTAACTGATTTAAATACAAATATACTTATTATCTATAAATACTTATATACATATTATACACTAGCTGACCGGCGCAACCTCGTTTGCGTCTTTTATTGCCCGTAGCGAAAAATTTTTCCCCGTATAGGGTTGATTTTTTACACCTTGTGTCCGAAAAACCCCAATATCTTACGGAACCCTATTTTTTCCAAAATAAAATATAGCTTATGTTACTCGTGGATAATGTAGCTTTCGAATGGTGAAAGAATTTTTAAAATCGGTCCAGTAGTTTTAGAGCCTATTCATTACAAACAAACAAACATACAAACAAAGTTTTCCTCTTTATAATATTAGTATAGATAGAAATCACCCAGATTTTGAAACAAATATTTACAGATCATACAAATATTTGATATTCGACCCGGGAATCCGATATACAGGATAAAAAACTATGTAGTCTGGATGTAGTTTAGCCATAATACACGTATGTGCGTATGTGTCTATTTTAGCATAAAACATGTAAGCATGTTTACCAACGAGTTGGTTACCATACATTACTCAATTTGCTTAAGTCTTTTAGCTCTAGTAAAACCGTAAGCAAATGCTTGTATGCATTATTTTGTACAAAGTAATTTATTTTTTACTAAGAGTAATTATGCCAGAACTATTACTTGCGTTTCAGTCATAATGAGCTAATGAATATATAAGCGGTCTGCACTGCACTGTTGTCTAAAGAGCATAAAACGAGTTTTATGTTGATATTTTCTAGTGTTTATGTTAGTTTATAAAAGTTTAAAAGTAGAATATGCAATGGATAGATTATTGTATAAATTGAACTGAATTAACTGATATTGTTTTTCATCTGATAAATAAGGTAATTTAAGATCCAAGTTTTGGCTACGAAGACACAATGAACTTGAATATAATTAACTTTTGAAAAGTATTACTGTGTCTGATATCAAGCGTAGTATCTTAACAGACAAGCTAAACTAAAGTAAGTATGGTTGACATACGTACATATCAAGCGTGATAAAATTCTTGAGAACACTGTTAAGTAATAATAAAACTTTAGTAATCTATTACTGTTTTCTAGTTCTAACTTTAAATGTAAAAATCTTAATTTAAAAATAGTTTTGTCAGTGTTCATTTACCTTTGTATCAGAAACCTAAAGGTTGGATCAAAATTAATTTGTTTTATTTCATTTAAAACTTCTTAAATCAATCTAAGAAACAAAGACAAAAGTATGTCTCAACAGTATACGAGTATAAGTCTATCAAAGATGGTTACAGAGAAAAACTATTAAAAATTGGTATTTCTTCAAATTATTTTCAGTGTCTTAAGACATTTCAATATGCTCAATGATAAATTCTGAGTTTTGATACTAAATAATAATAATAATAAATATTTTCGGACATCTAACTCTCAAGGCCATCTAGTCCCAAATTACTGCTTAATATGGGACTAGATGGGATGGGAGCTTTGAATATAGTTAGACAACTGATACATATATACATTTTTTGTGAATATTTACAGATCACACAAACATTTGGTCTGACCCGGGAATCGAACCTCAAATTTCAAGCGTTTGGGTGATCAAATTTTAATCAATGTAAACGATTTTGCTTAAGTTAAAATTAAGAGCATTTGTAAAAATGATATAAGCTATGCTTAGGCTGCAACTCCAAGAAAAGCAAATAATCTGAAAGGAAAACGGCAAAAAACAGAACAATTACTAGCAATTGAGGTCAAAATGTGATTAAAAGATGTCAGTGACGAATTAAAAATACGGAGTGTCTAATTCCCTATTCATCCTATGGAGAGCAAAATACGCAGTTCAAACAACAACGCAAAGAGAAGGAAAATCTGAAATAAAACCCTATGCCAATCCGTCTACCTGGCGTGGTAAAGACAAATCCTCCTTGCTAATGAGTGGTTTATTATCAGCAGAAGACTGCTAAAGACTGTTGGTTATAGAAGAAATAAATATTCAGTATTAGATGATGAAAGCTGATAATGAAGGTGACAATATTATAATCTACTTTTTTATTCTTGCAGTTACAAAATCTATTAGCAGGAGCAGCTTCAATGGCATTTAATAAAGTAACTAATGAATTTAGTTGTTTTCAGAGTTTTCCGGCAGCGGAATGAACAGATACGTGACTTTGAGTTCCTACGAGAAACTTGGTCTTGTTGAACAAACTGCTATTACTTGACTTTTGCAATTTATGTCTGGTTTTAATAAAACTACATATTAAGTTTCAACTATATGGCGTGTTTACTACTGCCACTGGTTTATTACAATAATGCATTGAAAATATTTTCTCGTAATTGCATATTTACACTAAACCTTTCGCCGTTCACTGCTGAATACCTTCAGTAGTTCTCAAGAAACGCCGACTATACCGTTCTTGGGCAATCCACCTCTGTCTGCTACCAGTCACTTCCTTTAAATTGCCGGTCCCTTATACCACAGACCACACTAGGTTTGCTTAATCACGGCCTCCACTTCAGTATATTTCGGCTACAGACGAACCTTCGGCCCGGCGTAATTACATAGCAAATTGTAATTGTTAATATCAAATTCATATCAATCCATAACATACATACGTCTTTTTGAAACAAGGCATTTCTTCAATAAAAAATATAAAGCTGGAAGTCGCCTTTTTTTTTTTTTTTTTTTATTTTTTTTTTTTTATTGAATAGTGGGCAAACGAGCAGACGTATCACCTGATGGTAAGCGATTACCGCCGCCCATGGACACCCGCAACACCAAAGGCGTCACACGTGCGTTGCCGACTCTTGGGGGAATGGGAAAGGGGATGGGGGGAGGGGTTGGGGTATGGGCCTCCGGTATCCTCACTCACTCGGTGAAACACAGCGTAAGCGCTATTTCACACCGGTTTTCTGTGAGGCCGTGGTATCACTCCGGTCGAGCCGACCCATTCACGCCGAAGCATAGCTCTCCCACGGTAACGCCTTGTTTATGGTTTCATCTCATTTCAAATTTCTAGACTTTTATATTTCAATCGACATTTAAAAATAATCGCTACTAACAGAAGTAGGTAAAATGAGTGTTTTAAACTATAGAAATCGTCATATTCACATTATCTAGTATATTACACAACTCATCTCAGTTATCAAACAATATGCAGGTCACTAAGTAAGAATTACCTTTCAAAACAATACATTAATCTGTCTTGAGACAAATTTAGGCAAGGTACTTTAACGTTCACATCAAAACGATTGTAGCTAAATCATTGATTGCTACATCCATTACTGCTAATTCGACTCTCGACTACTAACATACGATTCGTCGCCATCGCATCGTTGCTGATTTGTTCTGGTAATAGCGGCATTAGTCTCACAGCATCGCCTGATGTTCGAATCAATTTTACCGCCTATTGTCTGTTTATAGTCTTTGGTTTTTTATAAATGACGTTTGGTTTATATTTTTTTATTTTCATGTGCTAGATTTTGGAGGAATTCAACTCCTTTTTTTGCATTTCTCTTTGTAGCCTTTTCCTCAAATGTTTTTTAATGGTCAAGTATGTTATCTCTGCTATATTTTTGCTTTTGTGGACTATCTCGACCAAAGTGATAGTGGCCTCACAGAGAATCGGTGTTAAATAATAATTATATTTTAACCAAATGAGTTAGTCACGAAAACTTAGATATCTGACCATTGATTCCAGGGTAGGGAAATGCTGGAGTCAAGAAAAATCAAGGTATCTATCACTATTGAGGTAGTCATTTATCAAGTAACTCGTGTTCTTGTTTGAATCGCTTGAATAAAATAATATATCTTGATTTTTTCAATGCAATAAACAAGATAATGAATCACCTAACCCGAATGTTGTTATTTTTTCGTTTTACTTGTATTATTTTATTTTGTCAATTGATGTCTATATAAATTGTGTATATAAAATTAGTTGTCAGTAGAAACAATGTTCCTACAAAATTTATGACCCATTCCTTTCACAGACCCAGCCATGATATGGTTGAGTAGTTCCTAAAATAAATTTCAACATCGAGACCTTTATGCGCTCACACTGTTATCAATATCATTCGTATTTCATTGGAATGGGTGATTCAGCCAGGAAGACCTCCATACGAATGTACTGACCATACGTGTAGCATGATATAGTTACTAGTCACTCTAAATTATACTCAACGTGAAGAAGATAAAGGTCAAAATCCTGTAGCTTCAGGGCTGGAACATTCCACTAAAGTATTTTCAATCTTCTTGCAAAGATGTGAAGATTAAAATTCAATTGTTTCGTTAGTAGCGTTGCCTGAAATGAAACCTTATGTTCTGACAATATAGGCAGTGTTTGAAGTGATAATAAACTGTTACAACAGTGATTTGTTAAGCTCTTTACACCGCTTTGAATAATATTTTAAGAATTCGTAAATTCTTTAAACGAATATAATTGCTGTTAAACATTATGACTATAATAAGGTCATAACGTGGATACGACAATGTGCCAATCCATGAAATTATAAAATAAGAAATCAATTTACAGGCGACGAAAAGTAAAAATGAATATACTTTACACAAAGATAACAGTAATAAATACATGTATCATGAATTTTTATTGTGTATCGTAAGTGTGAAAGTCGATGTCAATAGTTTTCTGTACAACAGTTTCCATTATCGTATATAGCCTAGTAATATAGAATTCATTCTAAAATTATACATTCGTAAGTAACTCTGTCTGTCTGTCGATATGTTACGCTTCCACGGCTAAACTGCTGCACTGATTTCAGTGAAATTCGAGGTAGATATATTTAGATTCTTGAGGAATCTATGTCCAGATTACTGCACTGTGGATGTCATATCGCAAGCTTATTCGTGTTTACAGACTTCAATTTAACATTCACTAGAATAGTCAAGTTCTGTTTCTCTGCCTGTTTATGCAATGAGAAAAATTTACATTGCACTGCTACAGCTTCAAAAATCTTGGTTATTTACTATGAATGAGTTATCTTTTAAGAAACCTATGGTATTAACTGTTGTATATGTTACATTTTCGAATGCTTTGGCGAATAACAATTATAAATAAATAATTCGTTTATTATTTCTCTCTCACACAGAATAGTTAACAAAAATCAGTTCATAAATTTAGTGTTAAATGATCGAGTGAGTGAATCTATTTGAGAAACTGGTATCTGCACTAGAAACATCTTGAATGATATATTACCAGCCTCTCTATGTCTAGATAATCCAGTAGTATCCATAAGTGTAATCACATTGATTCTTAATGAGTAGTAAAAGATTTGCGGAAGATACGAGTACATAACAAACATAAGTGTAAACGATGTCATAATGTGTGCGAGTGTGAGCGCATATGCTTGTGTGTGTGTGTGTGAGCGTGCGTGATGTGAGTTTGTATAGGTATGTATGTTCGTGTATAAACGTGTGCACGTGTGTGTGCATTTGTGTGTATGTGCTAACTCTACGACAATGTAGTATAACCATCTGCCACGGACCGATGGTGATCTAGTAAGTCTGACCCCAGTGTGCAATTTTTAGGAAGGAACTAGTATCAAACATTCCGTTTCCTCGTAGCTAAGATATTTAAGCCAAACTGATGAAAACAATTTTTTCACTCTTAACGCCCCAGGTCGAATTAACAATGTATACCAAAATGAAGAAATAAAACCTATGTTGTACGCAAGTGCCTGGAACTAAAAATCGTAATTATTATTTCAGACTCATGTTTTTAGGGTTTATACATAACTTATAACTTCCATCTTTATGTAACACATTATACACGATTATCGATTCGCACGCAAATTTAAACATGATGTTCAAAGTCCATGATGTTTAAATAGTTGGCAGTTGTACATATTATTGGCTGTGTTTGCACTACTTTATATTCCTGGCCGACATTAAAGGAAGTAGGAGGCGTCGAACAATATTTTATCTGAACATCGGAAACTATATATTAAGACTCGCCTCTTAAAGTCGTGTTTTGGACATATTTTTCGAAGCAAGTTGTGTTTTGGACATGTTATTTCTCTCATGTTTCTAAGTATTCATTTTCGGTAATGCTTCGGTCTGAATTTCTAGTACGTAGAATTTTCATGTCTACTAATCTGCTTTTATACGCTTCTTCTCTACATAAGAGCCTTCCTTGGGTTTCAACAAAAAAACAATATAAGCAAATTGGTCGATCGATCCTCGAGATTCGCGCCAGCAACACTTTCGGCGATTCATTAGATGGATTAATAGTTATTAAAATATTTTTTATTTACTTTACTTTACTTTACTTTAATGTCCTCTTATCCCTTATCAGGAACATAGGGCACTCAGAAGGGTCCTCCATTTCTCCCGGTGCTGTGCAACAACCACGAGATCGGTCTAGCTGTAGCCGATAGTTGCAGCCTCTGTATCGACTGATCGCCTCCAAGTATTTTAGATGTTTTTTTAAATTTAAATGGTTTAAAATACCTAACTGCCTTTGTAGTATATATGACTGCTGATGTTTGTATGATCTGCAGATATTTGTTCACAGTTTGGGTGTTTTCTGTGTATAATATACACGTATTTACAAAAAAAAGTATGTATGTATTTCTATCAGTTTTCTAGTACCCATAGTATAAGCTCTGCTTAGCTTGGAACTAAATGAGGTTGTGTGCTAGATGTCCAGAACATACTCGTACACTATTAAAAGAAAATAGAGATTAAAAGGTAAATTCTTTTTTTTTTCTTGAATAGTGGGCAAACGAGCAGGCGTATCACCTGATGGTAAGCGATTACCGCCGCCCATGGACACCCGCCACACCAAAGGTGTCACAAGTGCGTTCCTGACCTTTGGGGGAGGGGAAAGGGGATGAGGGTTGGGGTATGGGCCTCCGGTATCCTCACTCACTCGGTGAAACACAGCGCAAACGCTATTTCACACCGGTTTTCTGTGAGGCCGTGGTATCACTCCGGTCGAGCATACCCATTCATGCCGAAGCAAAGCTCTCCCACGGTTGAAGAAATTCATTTTATTATTATAAAATTCTCATTCCAACTACATAATATTACAGTAGCTTGTTTCAAAATTAATCCAAGGTAAGTTGTACTGAATATAATACAATATTATTTTATTCTTTGGATAAAAAATGACCTAAATTAGATTGAAGTGGAAATTAAAATCTTAAAGGAAGGTCAAGGGAAGCTTTACTCAATGAAAGATAAGTCAAAATGAGAATTTATCTAGTAGATAATGCGGATCACGATCTTCGATTTTCATATTTAATAAAATAGTAAAATGATTGTTGGCAGGCAATTTTGAAGAAACGATTTGAAATTATCGAATTCCATATTTTAGCTTAAGATTATTCTGGATCTATAGGCACTTTAAATTTCCAAGAAAAGGGTGTACTGTTATCTTAAAGGCGATAGTGAACGACGCACTTATGTGTCATGATTCACTGGTATCCATCACGGAACTCGTTTGTTTGTTTTCCTCAAATACATAGTTTTTAAAAATAACTTTATTTTAATTATGAAAGATGATGAAATACTTCTTTGAATATCAAAATTTATTTCGTTATTTTATCCACTTAAGTGTGATGATGACCATTGAGACTAACCACCGTTATCGGCTAGAAGAAGATTACATTACATTATTATATTATTGAGAAATAAATAATTGTGTTTATCAGGCTCTGCCTGGTTCGGAATTAGATGGCTGTCTAGGATATGAGTGAGCCTATAATTATTATAGTACACTAGCTGACCCGACAAACGTCGTAGAGGGTTGAAAATTCAGGATTTTATGTATTTTCTAATGCTGTATCATAAAAAAATAAAATTTTACCTAAAAATTAAAAAAAAATTTAGGGGTGGATGAAAAATAGATGTTGTCCGATTCTCAGACCTACCCAATATGCACACAAAATTTCATGAAAATTGGTCCAGTCGTTTTGGAGGAGTATGGTAACTAACATTGTGACACGAGAATTGTACATGTAAGGTTACAAATATTAGAAAAACAACTTTAACTTAAGGGTATCTAGTTAATAGTAGACTTAATTTTCCATCATAATCAGGTTAGAGAGTAACAAGAAAATGTCTACAAATTTCATCGCATCCCTCTACGCAATCACTCATGGATCCTATGTTTTATAGATATTTTATGAGCGATATAAAGTGCCCGGCCGTTCACTTGACCTGATTACTGTTCATAATTACAAAGTGTTATTTGATTGGTTCATCTTAGTTAGTGTTGGGACAGTAGTGGAGATCATATTATCTATAATTAGATTTTAGAGTATTGGGGAAGTTATTGGAATATTGAATCTGAAGAAATTAACCAACATAGTTACATTTTTTCAGGTATTATATTAAAGAGGGAATATATTTGAGAATAAGAGCTTACTTTAATATTGTAGGTAAAATCATGAGGCGCAGAACGATCTCCGTCCTCCATAAGCGCAAGCCTGAGGGTGACACATGAGGCCATGTGTCATCCTAGCAGAAGCAGGCCCGGGTGATGGCGCGGACGCTGCGGAGCGTGCGCGCACTGGGGAACATTCCCACACAGGAGGGGGCCATCTACAAAGCGTAGGTGGCCCGAGGTACGTCGGAGTTCCAGGGTTTTCCTTTCTAGGGTGCACCATGTTCCCGGCATCCAATACCCGAGACGGCGTGCGGTTTTGGTCGGTTCGAGTCCGACATGCCACCAGGAGGTGGTATCTGAGGGTATTTCCGCACAAAAAAAAGGTAAAATCATGAGGACATAAACGATATACGATACGATGTTATGTAATGTACAAATATATATCTCAGCCAACTAGCTTAATTAGCCGTTCAATCAATAACCTAGCCTCTTTACTAAAAAGCACATATCGACTAGTGTACAATGTCGGTACAAAGTGCCTTGATTCCAGTGATACCCGTTTAAAGAAAACTTCAGTACCTCAGAGCGAATTATTTATTGATCATAATGAAAAGGCTTAAATACGATGGTAGTAAGCAAATGATAGTGCGATTCAATTCGACACTAACGCCATCTAGGGCCGAACAGGACAATTAATTTACTTAATACTACTAACCTATTGTGTTTTACAATGGTAATCTTTTTATACTATAATATTAGCATTTCGTTTGTTGAATACTAAACAACTAGTTTGCGGTATAGATCAGGTTTGTTTTTTTTTGTACTAAATATTTGTTTGTTTGTATTAATCTTATTAGAGGATTTAAAATCATTTATAAGTGGCTCACAATATAAATGTTTAGACTTTCAATATACTATGTTGGAATGCTTTATATTACACTAGCCACCACTGACCCACGCAACCTCGTTTGCGTCTTATATTGCCCGTAGCGTGAAAATGTTCCCCCGTTTTTGAAACATTCTTCATTGGTGCTCCGCTTCTATTAGTAGTATCGTTATTATATATAGCCTATAGCCTTCCTCGATAAATGGACTATCCAATACTGAAATATTTCTTCAAATTGGACTAGTGATTCCTGAGATTAGCGCGTTCAAACAAACAAACTTTTCAGCTTTATTATTAGTGTAGATTCAAAAAAATTATCAAACAACAAAATTATTTTAGTAATATTAAAAAATAGTACAAACGGCTATTCCATATCGCCAGTTCTGATTTCTCACAGCCAGCCTTTTAAATGGATGATTTTAGATGCATTGGCGTATTATATAAATAAATTGAAGATGTCATGAACATTGTTTTCATGAAAAATGTTCTAGTTGAGTGGTAAGGGTGCAGGGAAAACAAAAACGAAACCGTAATAGATGGAGGGAAATGCGTAAAACTTATAAGCTTCCGAAGTTCAGGTTACGATCACTTAAGGAAAATTTCCGCCCAAAATGTGCGAGCGATTGTTTTCAATAACGCCTAAAGTGTTATCGTATTACAATAGGATACGACTTATATGTCTTATACAGTTTAATATAAAACTTGTTATTGCTTGTGGTTTTGTTCGTGTCGATTTCCTCAATCTATTTTTAACTCTCGGTAACAAAATTTTCTTTATTCATACAATTTTTATCCATACTACTTTATAATAAATAATAAATAAAAAATAAAATAGCCTTTATTGCTGTTCCTCTTATTAACATATACAAACATGCTTAATTTCTAAATTTTAACTTGGTTTGAGTTTATATTCTCGGCAACCGGTTTATGTGAAACAGCTTGTCTGTCGACAAAGGCCTCCTCTAGAGATTTCCATGTAGTCCTGTCTCTTGCTAGGCGGGTCCACTTCGGGCCAACTATATTTTTGATATCATCTTCCCATCTTTTGCTTTGCCTGCCTCTATTTCTTTTGCCATTCCTTGGGTACCATTCGGTTACTAATTTAGTCCATTTTTCCTTACTTTCTCGTAGCATATGTCCTGTCCAAAGCCAAATTTTTTTGTTTTTTTTTTTTTATACATTATTATTCATCATACTACTTTATACATCCATACTAATATTATAAATTCGAAAGTAAGTTTGTCTGTCTGTTTCACGGATACACCGCTGAACTGATTTGGCTGAACTTCGATATAGACATAGATTTGTCCACAGAGAAAGACATAGCCTAACTTTTTATCCCCATAACCGACATACGGACCGGCGGAGCAATAGCTTTTAATATATACAACGTTTTAAAATCTAGTAGGTTTTATATGAAAAGAAAAAATATTTTTCTGTTATTCATTTTAATTAAAGTTTAGTTACGAAGAAATCTGAATTTTTAATATTCACACATTCTACATGCTCAAGTCTGCCAAACTGTAACACATTAAATTCATTAGTACCTACAGTTGCTATTGTTTCACATTTTGATTGTTCCATATATTTATTAGTGTTAATATATTATGTTATTCTGCTGGTGCTTTCCATCAGGCAGGGCAGAGTCATTTTGTTAGCTCAAGTATAAAAAAAAAAAAAATATATTGTTGAAATTTTTTATTAAATGTGAATATTTTGTAAATCTTTATTTGTGGATTAAATATATTATTGTTATTAAATACATGTAAAAACTTTTTGAAATTAATAAATTATGATAGAAATTCTTTATCAATATTCATAAAACTTCGTAGAATTCGAACATTTAAATTTACACATTTACATTTAAATTTTAAACTGCCTCGGTGGCGTAGTGGTAGCGTATGCGACTGCTAAGCATGAGGTCTCGGGTTCTATTCCCGGGTTGGACCAAATGTTTGTATGATCTGCAAATATTTGTTTCGTGAAAATTGGCGTTGTGTGTTAGATGTCCGAAATATATATTTATTTATTTTGCATAAACCTCTTGTCACCATGTGTAAAAGGAAATCGATAGGTGCACACAACGGCCTACTAAACCTTAAAAACAATTCATGTAATGAGAAACAAAAGAAGTAAATCATATTTTTTACATAAACAAACCTAAAAAGGAGCCAGCTCAAAAAAATACACATATTTTTACAATCACAATGTTGTGTAAAATTATTACCCTGCGCCCTCATAAATAGACACGAGGTATATGTGAGTACAAAACTCATTAAAAGTAGAGCTTTAGGTGCTTTCGTGGTAATTTATTATTATTCATCTCGTAAACGATTTCATAGTTCATAACTTTTGAATGTTTTATAATTAGGTGTATAGAAATTATAATGAACCACATTTTGCCCGCTTCTCCTCCCTTGTCTACGTCTGTTATCGCAATAAAAAACAGCCTATGTCCTTTCTTAAGAATCAAAGTATCTCCATACCAAATTTTATCGGTGCAGTGGTTAAGCTGTAAAAGCGTAACAGACAGACAGAGTAACTTTCGATGTCAATATATTGATATGGATTGTTCCGGAAAAATGCTATATTTTCAATTTTAAGAGTTAGTGTTTCGTAAATTTGGATTTGTTCAGATGTCTTACTAACAAATATTCCTGAATTTCTGCCCGGTGCAAAAGTGGTACAATGTGGTATCGTCGGGTTTGATTTCGATAAACTGCCTCACCGCAAACACCGGTAAGATGACGTCCCAAAGGGGTTCAAACACGTAAACATTAAATGGTCAATTTATCTTTACGTGTAAATCTGGGTGTATTTTTAAAAAAAATAATCAATTATTTAATCTATTTTTTCTAAAAAATGAAACAATTGGCTAATGCCGCTGTTCTTGAGGTCTCGGGTTCGATTCCTGGGTCACACCAAATGTTTGTATGATCTACAAATATTTGTTTCGTAGTTTGGGTGTTTTTTATGTATAATATGTATGTATTTACAAAAAACCATGTATATATGTATTTATATCAGTTGTCTAGTACCTATAACACAAGTTCTGCTTAGCTTGTGACTAGATGGCGTTGTGTGCAACATGTCCGAAATGTTTATTTATTATTATTTATTTATTAATTGTCATGTTTTTACATCAAGAGATAAATAAATAATGTTCAAGAAAGTATAGTCCAAACACGATAGCTAAGATCTCCTCGGTTAGGGAAGGTCTATCTCCATAAACGTTCTCAATATCAGTCGTCTCCCATACCATGGGGCTTATAGCCGTGACAAGGAGCCATCTCTTTAAAGTGTTATTGTTATGTATAGGGTTTGTTTATTACGCTAAATGTGACATTTTCTATCGTTGGAATACTTTATCTAAGTTTGAATATAAACAAATATAGATTCTATATTCGATTTTGGCGGTTATTGAATAAATGTAATTTATATTAATTTTTTTTTTTTTTTGATTGAACTAAATAAAAAATGTATCGGTAGTCTGAAAGTTTCAGATTACATAACAAAACCACCTTTACATATAGCTTAGCCACTGTGACAGGTGGCGACAACCGATGCAAATATGTGTTTCAGAGTTTGGGTGTTTTCTATGTATAATATGTATGTATTTACAAAATAAAGTATATAAGTATTTCAATCAGTTGTTTAGTACCCATAATACAAGCTCTGCTTAGTTTGGGACTAGATGGCGTTGTGTGTTAGATGTCCGAAATATTTATTTCGGATTGTTTCCAAACTCCTGCGAAACGGCTGGACTGATTTTTATGAAATTTTGTGAGCATATCGGGTAAGTCTGAGAATTAACCAACAGCATTATACCTATCGAATAACACGAAATGTTTCTATAATATATTATAAGGGACAAACGAAGAGAAGAGTCACTTAGTGAAATGTGACTACCGCCGTTCATGAACATCTGTAACTCAGAAGTCACAAACACTTTACTAGCCTTTGAGGTAAGAAGTACCTACTTTTTTCTTGAAGGTTCTATCGAAAATTCTGAAGGAGACCATATATTCCAAAAAACCTTTTAACGGTGTGGAAATTCCGCGGATACCACCTACTGGTGACTATGTCGGACTCGAACCTATCAAAAATCATGTACAGTTAGCGAACTAGGTGCACCCTAGAAAGGAAAAGCCTTTAAGCACGCCGTATCTCGGTCCACTAACGGCATCTATGTGGACCCACTGTTTAAGCACCTAAAACCTAATAAATGTCTATGACATTCATTACTAAACAACCTTGTCGGCCTTTGATCCGTGATATGATGATACCGTGGGAGAGCCACGCTTCGGCATGAATGGGCCGGCTCGATCGGAGTGATACCACGGCCTCACAGAAAACCGGTGTGAAATAGTCCTTGCGCTGTGTTTCACCGAGTGAGTGAGGATATCGGAGGCCCATAAACCTATTTCCTTCCTCCATCCCTCTCCCCATCCCCCAAGGGCCGGCAACGCACTTGTGACGCCCCTGGTGTTGCGGGTGTCCATGGGCGGCAGTAATTGCTTACCATCAGGCGATACATCTGCTCGTTTGTCCCTATTTAATAAAAAAAATATCCTTTTTAAAATTCTTAAACTGATACAAAATTTACAAATAAAACCATATTAATACATGAAACTCGGAAATAGAACCTGTCTATCAAACTTACCGCCAACTTTCGTTTGTTTTCTAGCGTTCAGCTTTTCCAAATATAACCTATTCAGATTTGCAGATTAATCACGCGAAAATCAACCTTATGTTTATAGGAGTAGTAACTAGTTTTGTGCATATAATTGAGTGTACTATATTTGAAGTACTACCATTTGATTGTACATGACAGTAACAGAGTAGGGTCCGAGTTGATTGCTTTACTCTGACCATATAGCGAATCTTGTGTATCGTATTAATAATTAAAAAGACCGTTTTGTCTTTAACTTCGCGGGTGGGTATTAATAAATGTTCGGTCGAGTTTCTGTACGTGAATTGGAGAAGTTCTCGGATTAAGTAAATTAGTATTTTTATATTGTTGTAATATCGCCTTTCGGGAAAAAATAATCATTATATTGTACTCATCTATACACACATATATCTATTTAAATAAGTGGTAGCGTACGCGACTGCTGCGCTTGAGGTCTCGGGTTTGATACCCGGGTCGGTACAAAGATTTGTATGATCTGCAAATATTTGTTTCGGTGTTTAGGTGTTTTTTATATACGTACGTAATTACCATCAGGCGATACGTCTGCTCGTTTGCCTTTAAACAATAAAAAAAGCAATCATTGCCGTTGTATTTCGTCGGTGAGTGTGAAACCGCAAATCTAATGATGCAGAATCACCTTAAGGTGTAGGTCACCATGCTGCATATTCTGCATTCGAAATAGGTAGGTTGACCAAGCGGCGCTCATAGCCCAGTTGTACTCGGTGACCGCGCAGTCAGTACCTGGATGGAGACTGCTGGTAGTATGTTACCATGAGTGTCTCCCTGATTCGGAGCTCACGTTAAGCAGTCGGTCCCGGTTGTTATGAAGTCAGTCGTGAAGCTTAGTTTGGAGGCCTTTGGGCGGCTTAAAAACGTAGGTATAACATTGTCTTGCCAGTCCCAAACCGCGCTTGGCCAGCGTGGGGACATATGGCCTAAACCCTCTCCTGAGATGAGACCCGAGCCCAGCAGTGGGAGGTTATGGGTTGTTAATAAGGTGACCAACACTATTGGATTTTGCTCCTGCTTTCCATAAGGCAGATTTAAGTCACCTTGACAGACTCATACTATAGGAAAACTGAATAATTAATTTTCAATTTTTTTTTAATATTTTTGTGTATTACAGATACTTCACAATTATAACATAATAACACAAACTCAGTTAACTTACAATATTACTTACTCCTTATCAGGTATGATCACTTACCGGTTAATATGATACTTGTTAATATAAAATATATAATAAATAATAATAAAATAAATAAATATTCAGGACATCTAACACACAACGCCATCTAGTCCCAAGCTAAACAGAGCTAGTGTTATGGGTACTAGACAACTCAGGCCAACCGCGAGGAGATTTTTTTAATTTGAGATTTGTAACAGCAGACGGTGCCCGCTTCAGTGCGGGCAGGCGCTGGGAGGGGTCCGGTCGTGTTAATATCAGCAGTTCCCGGACCCCTCCCTTCTCAGGCGCAGAGTTGGCACACCGTGTGGTTTTAGTCGGTTCGATTCCGACATACTACCCCGCCGCAAACCCCGGTGGGGTGACGGCCCGAGGGGGTTGCCACACGTAAAAAAAAAAAAAGGGTACTAGACAACCGATATAAATACTTATATACCTTTTTTTGTAAATACATACATATTATACATAGAAAACACTCAAACTCCAAAACAAATATTTGCAGATCCTACAAACATTTGATCCGACCCAGGAATCGAACCCGAGACCTCAAGCTTAGCAGTCGTATACGCTACCACTACGCCACCGAGGCAGTATTATATTAAACATTCATCTGGCTACTACGATCTCCATGACGAGACTGCCTGCAATAATGGCTTTTAACGCTCCACCACGCCTTTGTGTAAAGGGGGCCACTCTGTCAACGGTTGGCTGCGAGCGTTGCTACAAATAAATTTATTACGTTAACTAAACTATTTGATAAGCATAGTTTATGTACACAGATAACTTATTTAAATAATATAAAAATAGTTCCTAACAAAACATAAATAAATACTACACAACTACTCACAATAATAATAATTTATTTATTTTATTTTATTTATTTATCTTTATTGTACACACATAACAGGTAGACAAAAAGGAGTTGTAATATACAAATGTGACGTGAAATAATCGACTTTATGTGAAACACACAGCATACAAACTAAATCAAAGTTTTCCAAACACAGTGTTAGTGTGTTTGGAAAATGTATAAAATATCAAATAAAAGATTAACAAAACGTCCGCTTTAATAAATTAGTGTGGTGATCTCCACCACATTTTGTCTCAACTAGCAAAACGTTGACCAAATGACTTTCATACTCAGCTAACCATTGAAATATCACGAAAAGACTTAACTGAAACATTTTTTTACCAGATTAGCGCCGAAGTTAAATCCAAACAAAGCATTTTGTTCGTACAATAAAAATGAATGCAAAAACCATTGAAAATCACCGGCAATATATAACCCGGTCAATTTTTTCTACCGCAACTGGCCCTCAGTACCCGGATAATCCCCGCCTGGTCATGTTTGACACGGCTGCCAAAACAAACATGGCTGCCATCCGCCATTATAGTACGTTTGTTTAGGGTAGGTTACATATTATAACGGCGTTATTTTTTTGTTATCATATCGTTAAAATGGCAGCGTAATATGGAGTATAAATTACAGATTTTTGTTAGGTTTTTCTAGAACAATCTGCCAAAAAGCTGATAGAAACGTACTTATTAAATTTTGTCGGGATGTAAATTTTAATGTAGTAACGAAATATCTTACATTTAGTGGAAAATATGCTAGTAAGAATATATATTTGACTCATACTCGTTTTATTCTCAATTGTATTCATAATAACTGTCACCGCTTAAGTTTTACTACTCAATAAAAACACCATACATTTTTTTTCTAGTCACACGATTCGACATCTTTTGAATTAACAAAACTTAGATTTAAAATCAACTGCAATTAACTGATTGATTTGCATTTCTTCTTTTGCGTCTCTCAAATATAATAAATTTGCTCGTTTTTAGTACATTAATTATTAATGCTTGACTCCCATTAGATGTACCGTGTATATTTTATAACTTTCCTCAATATTTGACATTTGAAACTAAAATAATTGATAAATTTAAACCAGTAATTCCCGAGACCACTACACTAAACACAATAAACTTTATAATACTACTATAGATATATTGGTACATGACAATTTAAACCGTAAACACACATGGATTCGATTGCAAAGTCGAGAATATCTATATCTCGTATTTCCATTATCTATCAACCTAACCACATTGTTACACGACACTGAGGTGGAACCGCCAAATATTGACAGTCGAGACGCAATTCTTCCTTATATAACATAGTTAGTTGGCCCAATGACGGGCCTTCGGGCACCCCTCCGTCTCGTAATTGGTAAATTGAGTTGCCTCCTCAGCTCCTGTAAGTAGCCCTGATGTAATATTATTGATAAAGTTAGTGCTTGCTTTAGTTGTTGAATATAAATGGATTGATAGTTGTTTTAAACCAATGGCTACTTTATTGTAATTTTGTTTTTTTTTCTTAGTTTTTATTTTATTACTATATCAGTTATAATTGCATCTGTACATAAATATACTCACTTCTTTATTCTATATTTTATCAACTTTTAGTTACTTTAATTAATCTAACTTTCGTATTATAAAATGAGAGTTGGAGTGCTACTGTATTATGATGGACCAACGATTTGAAGAAAGTGACTGGCAACGGCCGAATGCGGACTACCCAAGACCGGGAAATGATGTATAAAAGGGATCAACTCTATTTTCGTTTGTGTTGGGTGGATTCCCTTTCTACAGTACAACATAGTCAAGTTATATTCCACACATTCTAAAGTTAAAAGTAACATTATGTGAATGACATCTCTCAATGTTAAGTAAATGTTAAGTTAGTGTTAAGTCAGTGTTAAGTCAGGGTTAAGTCAATGTTAAGTTAATGTTAAGATAACGCGTAGTCAAAACCAAATAAAACCAAATACCAATTAAACAAGAAAATAGAGGTGTTAGTGATTGTAAAAGAGAATCGATGTAAAACTCTTGCAACTAAGCTAAAGGAGCTGGTTCCTAAACTACTGGTACCCGAGATGTACTGTTACCTATTGGGTCTAAGTCTGATATAATTATCCCACTGGTTGTCGGGTTAGGCCACCCAAAACAACGAGATTGACAAAAAAGAGCAACGATCAGTCCATAGCGTAGTGAAAATTACCTTTCTTAATATTAATTATATTTACTTTTTATTTATTTCTTTCTACATAAGCATATCTTTAAAAGATCGTTGATTATTATCATCAAGACTAGAAAGGTTCAAAACATAAATATTTCAATAAACGATTCTTGCACATCGAAGGCACTAATAACATGAGTTGAAATCAACGTTCGTTTGCCCCTCGTACCTTAAATAATATTGATCTTAACTATTTTGGATAAATTTTGATTAGAAACATCGAATGATATAATTTATTATAGGAGCCATCTCTGCTATGGTCTCTCTGTAGATTGAACATCAAAGGCATCGATCTTAGTCTGTTATTGAACCTGTACATAGTGTATATACAGAGTTAACCTTTAGGATTTCCTGTATAGTGTCCGTCCTATCTTTGACATGCTAAACTAATGACGTACCAACTGGCACCTCACAGACGTGCCGGGAATAGGTCACATCACCCCAGTATTGGATAAATGTTGAAGAACCTTTTGATAAAAGGTGCATTTAGAGTTTAAAACTAGTTAAATTTTTACGTTAATTTTGAATGTCTCACTATTATTGGTAAATATATTGTTACTTGACAGACCGACAACTCTGCGTGACCATGATCTCTCTCCAGTGAGAGTAAGAATTGTTATTCTCTCTTATCTGTCTGTTTTCATGTACATTTTATTTTTATAACATGAGAAAACCATATATATAAGACTTTAATTTGCATTAAATATGTGCGCGACAAATTGACGATTAACTCAATATCACGCCAACCAATTTCGATGATATTTTTTTTTCATTTGAAAGCTGGTGCTTTCCATGTCTATTTCAACTTGGTCCAGTTCTTGAAGTCGGTTTTTTTGTTAAAATTGTATGTTATTCGTTAACAAATTTCTGCATTCGATAATAGAACCATTATTTCCTGTTTACAAACAAACACTTCAATAACATTTGTATATAATGAAATTGAAGTGTTTCTATAAAGATGTGGTTAATGACGTAATATGAAAACCCGTCTCTCGTAATGTTTAACCCTTGCTAATAACCAAGTAAAGTTGATACTGATAACCCGAGCAAGAAATACTTATCACTTATCTTTTTTATGGGAAACGGTACTAAATGAGAGGATACGTCACCTAAAGATAAGTGATTACCAACTCCCTTTATTGTATAAAGAGTGTTGCTGCCATTTGAAAGCTTCAGTTCCTCCAAAATTATTTTTTTTTATGGAATAGGGGCGAACGAGCAGACCGTCACAAGTACTTTGCCGGTCTTTAAGAAGAAATACGCTCTTTTCTTGAAGTCTGGAAACACTGCAGGCGGCAATTCTCTAAAACCGGTGAAACGCAACGAAAAAACTCCGATCGAAGGCATTAGTGCCAAAGCATGGATCTCTCAAGGCCCGAATTCCATGAAGACAGCACAAATAATGAAGTCTTTAACATTTCACTGTTGAACATAGCCTCCTCCCTCAGCAAGAAACTTTTGGTCTACTACATCACGACCAGACCACACCAGACGAGTTAGTATAGGGTTTATTTCAAGATTTCCTTCTCTTTGCAGTACTATTGTCCTGCGTAGTTAGTTCCCTTAGTCGTTTTCTTACGACAGTTATGATATGAATAGGGGGGTAACACTCTGCATTCTTATTTTTTTATGGAGAAGTTGGCAAACGAGCAGACGTATCGCCTGATGGTAAGCCATTACCGTCACCCATGTTCACTCGCAACACCGGGGGCGTCACAGGTGCGTTGCCGGCCTTTGAGGGATGGGGGACATGGGCCTCCGGTAGCCTCTCTCACTCGGTGAAACACAGCGCAAGCGCTATTTCACACCGGTTTTCAGGAAACCGAGGAAACCAGGGAATTTACCACCATACGTATAAATTACTGTTAATAGACCAGAATTGAAGAATCGAGTCAAAACGAAGAGATATATTTTATAACGCGTCCAATTATGAGCAATAGTAGAGCAGATAACCGTTTCATGTGAACTTCAAAACAATATTAAATTTGGCTGGCATCGCGACAATCAACGGCTATTCACGTTTAGGCTATTGTTCTCTAAAACAAAGGCCGACAGGTTTTACTAGTCAATTTGTTTGTTTCTGCGGTTTATAAACATCATTAGGGCGAGCACTTTATTTTACTTTTCAACGTTTTAGTGAATATGATATTAAATTTTCGAGCGCTTCACAAAGGCCTGTAAAGGGTTTGTTCATAATTTTAACCGTGTCTGCTAAATATAATGGTTTTTGTTTTAAATTAACATGCTTGCTAACTCTTTTAGATTTGGCTGAATGCATAAATTAATTAAATAGATTGGATTCGTTTAGTTATAAAATGTGTTGAAGGACTGCGGTATAATGTAGGGTTTAATTTTATTTTGAATACGTATTAACAATAATTTATGTCTAAAAAACCGGCTAAGTGAGAGTCGAACTCGCGCATCGAGGGTTTCGTTCAAACCTGTAGGTCATATTATACCTATGATGTGACTAAAAATTTACACTGTTCGCAATTATTCCTTAATCCGTGCTATAAAATGTAACTTCGTACTAAATTTCAAGATTCTGAGTTCACGAGAAGTAGTTTTAATTTCCTTGTGAGTGTCGAAAATTTGCTTAAAAGTTAGATATTTTCACAGCTGTAGACGAACAATTAAATGACCCTATAAGAGTGACGGTTTTTCCTTTTAAGGTACGAAACCCTAAAAAAGTGTATATAACTGAACGTAGAAGAGACCTCCACTCTACTTGTAGCCACTAAAAATCCATATATAAGTACTTATATTTAAAAAAATAAACTATTTATGTATTTAAATCAGTTGTCTAGTACCTACCCATAACCTTAGCTTAGCTTGGGACTAGATGACGCTGTGATTGGATGTCCGAAATATTTATTTATTGCTAAAACCCCCGGTGCCACCCGCAGTAATAATAAGCTAATATCTTTATAAATTATAGCCTATGTGTTCTTCTGATGTATAAGCTATATTATTGTAAAGTTTCATCAAATTCTTTCAGTAGTATTTGCGTTAAAGAGAAACAAACACACTCACTCACATACACACAAACTTTCGCGTTTATAATATTAGTAGGGTTTTTTTTTTTTTTTTTTTTTTTTTTTTTCTTTTTTTTTTTTTTTTTTATTGAACAGTGGGCAAACGAGCAGACGTATCACCTGATGGTAAGCGATTACCGCCGCCCATGGACACCCGCAACACCAAAGGCGTCACAAGTGCGTTGCCGACCTTTGGGGGATGGGAAAGGGGATGGAGGGAGGGGTTGGGGTATGGGCCACCGGTATCCTCACTCACTCGGTGAAACACAGCGCAAACGCTATTTCACACCGGTTTTCTGTGAGGCCGTGGTATCACTCCGGTCGAGCCGACCCATTCATGCGTAAGCATAGCTCTCCCACGGTTTTATTAAAAGAGTAGTAGTCTATTGGTCCAAACTCTTGGATTCTGTTCATACTTGAGAGTCACTTCACTTTGGTAGGCTTTCAAATTCAAAAACACATTTGTTTGATAACGACTTATTAGATACCAAACGATAGTCGACCGGGCAGTTTAGCTCAATGATAAAGATTAGCTTTCAAGCACGAAAGCATCGCCAAGCAGGTAAACGTTGAAATACCACGTTTCTCACACAAATACTTTAAGTCCTTTCCAACATTACCGTAAAAAAATATTTTAGGAAGTGATGAGCACCTGGCAAAATTTTCGATTTTTTATCCTGTGACATCTACACTAATATAATAACCGAAAACACAAAAGTCTACTGAAATCACACTTTTATCAGATAAATTTCATTAGGAGACTTTATTTGTCGCAAATACCAAACAGGTAAATATATTTTCGTATGACTTGTCCGATCAGTTCGAGGTTCAGTTTTCTTAGAACTAACTTATCTATACTAATATAATAAAGCTGAAGAGTTTGTTTGTATGTTTGAACGCGCTAATCTTAGGAACCGCTGGTCCGATTTGAAAAATTATAATAATGTTGGATAGTCCATTTATCGAGGAAGGCTATAGGCTATATATCATCCCGCTAAGACCAATAGGAGCGGAGCCCCAATGATGAATGTTTAAAAAACGGGTGAAAATTATTACGCTACGGGCAATAGTAAACATAAACAAGGTTGCGAGGGTCAGCTCATAATATTGGTAAATTTTCGAACTTGTATCATCTACATAAGTTCACTTTTTTACTACAATATAAGAGTCTGACAGCTTAAAAGCCTTTCACATGAACGAGTATATACACATTTTTGTGTAGCAGGATTTGATTAAATTGCTTTGAAATGTTGAAGTGTGCAAATCGAGAAATCCATGACGAGGAGAGAGAAGTATACTCTTCATTTTTTTAGGGTTCCGTACCCAAACGGAAAAATGGGACCCTATTACCAAGACTCTACTGTCCGTACGTCCATCTGTCCGTCTGTCACCAGGCTGTATCTCATGGACCGTGATAGTTAGATAGTTGAAATTGACACAGGGGATGTACAACACTGTAAGATTTTTTTAAATCGGACCAGTGTTTCCTGAAATTAGCGCGTTCAAACAAACTCTTCAGCTTTATAATAACGGGTGTTTTTTTAAGCTAGATAGAACTTTAAATTGTAAAAAGTAACACAAAAAATTAAATTTTGATGAAACTTTTTTTTTTATTTGTTTCAGTATACTCTGACAAATCATCATGAATAGACTCACGCTTGAACAACGCTACGAAATTATCCAAATTTACTTTGAAAATCAGTCGTCGATTCGCGCAACTTATAGACGACTGTTTTATCGCAAAATTGTGTTCAGCGATGAGGCGGCTTAACGGGTTTGTTAATAAGCAAAATTGCCGCATATGGAGTGAGACCAATCCACAACAGACCCTACAGACTCCATTACATCCAGAAAAATGCACCGTATGGTGCGGTTTTCACGCTGGTGGCATCATCGGACCTTATTTCTTCAAAAATGAGCTGATTTTCAAAGTAAATTTGGATAATTTCGTAGCGTTGTTCAAGCGTGAGTCTATTCATGATGATTTGTCATAGTATACTGAAACAAATAAAAAAAAAAGTTTCATCAAAATTGAATTTTTTGTGTTACTTTTTACAATTTAAAGTTCTATCTAGCTTAAAAAAACACCCTATATTAGTATAGATGATATATTCATATTACTTAGATTCAATCCAAAGAATATCTTGCTAAAACATTTAACCGGAGACTATAATATTGGTTTCATAGCAGAGTAAATACTATTTTTCACACATGGATAGATCATAGTTAAATTTACTGAACTGATTCTTGATGACTCACAAACTTGATTTACTGCACTACACTGGATAGTTTGGTCATGCAAATTTTGATCGTCTCCAGCATACAGGTGTGTAGTTTCGTAATTGGATAGTTTCTATAGAGGTAGGTATAACCCAAACCAAACCAACAAATTTTATGATAGACTAGCTGACCCACGTAACCTCGTTTGCGTCTTACATTGCCCGTAACGTGATAATTTTCCCCCGTTTTTGAAACATTCTTCATTGGTGCTCCGCTCCTGTTAGTAGTAGCGTGATGATATATAGTCTATAGCCTTCCTCGATAAATGGACTATCTAACACCGAAATAATTTTTCAAATTGGACCAGCGGTTCTTGAGATTAGCGCGTTCAAACAAACAAACAAACAAACTCTTCAGCTTTATTATATTAGTATAGATAACATGATAGAATGATACGAAATATTTTTAAAAATTTCATAGGTTTATTAGTGTAGTATTAAATGGTCCAACTCTGGAGAAAGCTTTGCGTAATAAATACGATATTTATTCCGTGTTTGGACTTAATTTTTCTATCATTAAGTATGTTCATCACTATTTTGGTTGCCATAGTACAAGACATGCGTTACTTGAGATCAGATGACGTTATACGAGGTATAAAAAACGAATGATGTACAAAATCAAGAAAAGTTCGAACATTCATTCATATCGGAGAGATTTCAATTACGTCTATCTCAATTATATTATGAAAATAAATGTAATATATTTCAATTGATTATATATTTAAGAGATTAGAACAAAGACGTTGTATACTTATTGGATCTACGAAAGTATTTACTATTGATTTTACTTCCTTTGAAGTACGAAAGCGTTCTATTGTTGGAGGTTTGAAGTCACAGGTATCTGCGGCGAATCTACGACTATCCGTCCTGAGTTAATGGCTTCCACGCTCAACTCTACTTATATAAATGAAATCTTATTTTCTTTACCTTCTCTTCTTACGTGTTCTTTTTCAATAAGCTGCCAATTATAATTTCCAAAGTTTGCAACAAAGGCTTGCTATGTTTCTATTACGTAAGAGAGACTAAATTATATAACTGTGTATCTTGAGGAAGATCGCCATTTAGCAGTGGACGGCGGTAGGTTGGATTTAAAACGACTGTGGACGTTTAAAACGCCTCTATCTATCATGTCCATAGTCAAAATGTAAATGATTGTTTACTAAACAAAATATTACATTTGTTAAATTCAAAAGCACTAGTATAGATAAAGATAGTTTTATACACTTGTTAACTATAAACACAGCATCTATTCCGTTCTAAACACGGTGACCGTGTCTGGCGTATCGACATACCATCAGGCAAGTATCGCGGAGCATTCCCAATCGTGCTCAGTAAGCCAATCTATACCGTTCGAGTGTTGCCAGTTCCGAATATGTCTCTGTTTTCAGTTGGTGTAAGTTAACAACTTTTTCGAATTCCTAGTTAATTATAGAAACGCTCAAGTTTATTGGCAATCTACTATGTTTCAAAGCGTGGAAACCACTTTAAAATGACCAAATATGTGTAGCTCATATGTCATTTTCTATTTTGTTATTAGAACAATGTATTATTTATCTTAAAAAACTCTTAATACATTTTTATAAAGTCAAGTTCCCTAATTATTTTTCAAATTATCCATCAGACTGACATTGCTACTAATGACTTTAACCGGGAATTTCAATATGTTTCCTAAGGAGAGGCTTATGTCATACAGTTGAATATTGAGGACTGTTGGTTGATTGGTGGTTTAAAAAATAATGTAAAATAACTAAACCAAATGGAAGAAATATTGTAATGCAAGCTACAAATCATAAACATTCGCTAATACAACCAGCAAACCCGGACAATACGCTCATATCACAAAGATACTCAGCAATTTCTTTTAAAATATATTTTTCTTTTATGTCCACATTTCAAGCAAATGCCGCTGTATCCTCTAACTTGCCGCTATATATTGTGTGCCAACGATGCACCGTAGCTAAATCGTTGAGCATTTGTCCAAGTAACACCTCTATTTATTTTATAAAATGCTACTGAAGCTGTGATCAAAACTAGAGATGTACTTGAGGTCGTTATGTAAGCCAATGTACCGTTGCAATCTTTTTTGGGAAATGGAATCCAAAACTATCAAAGATTAGTAGTTGGTAAAGTAAATCTATACATATAGGTACATAAATAAAATTGGAGTGTCTGTTTGTAATATTAAAATAACCGCTTTCTACTACATGCATATGAATGTATATACGGTACACATACCAAAATATATATTTTTAAAATTTTTGTCTGTCTGTCTGTCTGTCTGTTTGTTCCGGCTAATCTCTGGAACGGCTAGTAGGTAGCTGATGGTACAAGGAGTAACTTAGGCTTACATTTTATAGACTAGCTTCGCCCCGCGGCGTTACCCATGATACGACAATAACCACGGGTAACACCACGGGGTTCAGCTAGTTAAATATAAAAATTACATTCAACATCTACGCAAGGCGATTTTTTTAATATAATTTGCTTTTGAAATAGTATGAACGATTTTCATATCGTAATGAATTCAAAAAAAAATCTAGAATTTCATGTAAGTGTGGTATTTCTTTTTTGCAAATTAAGAATAGAATTCTCAATAAAATATACCCATGTTAATAGTTATAGGTTAACAATAGCGAATACCTATTTCGAACACAGAATTGTATTTTAACGGCCTCATACAATTTAATAAAGAAAGGGTTACATTGGAACTCCGGAACAAGATCCAAAATAAATTGGAAGCAAATTGTGCCCTCACTACGAGTGGAGACATCAAAACTGCAAAGAGTAAACTGACCGACAAAGTTTCATTGTTACCTGACTCAGTAAGAGATGAAACGTATTTCTTCCATTATCTGATTGGAGTGAATTTTAAATGCGATCGAAAGGTACCTGAATATAAATTGGAAATTCATGTTTCAATTACTGAAGATGGAAGTTAGCTTCAAAGAATAAACTTAAATTTACAATTCCAGAATAAATAAAAAGTTTTAATCGTATTTAAAATTTGGCTTCTATTTGTGAAATAAACCCATAAATTCATCATGATGTTCTCCTAGACAATTACGACCACGGCAGCCAGTCTCAATAGATACCAGCGAACTACGCAGGAAATATTATAGTGCACAAGTGTGTGTGCAAACACAGGTGCACTCTCTATTCTCTCTCTCATAATCCAATGGAACGGTCAACCAACACGACCGGAGAGAGATTAGGTGCAGGACCGACAGCTTTACGTGGTCTCCGAGGCACGGGGGTTAAGACCACAGCTTTCAAACTCTGAGCTGTTATTAAGTATTTCTATAATCAAAAAAACTATAACACTTCGAACCCGAGACCTCTTGATTGATAGTCGCATAGATTAACCGCCAGATCAATAAGGCAGTTCATCATAATGCAGAAAGGGTAACGTGGGAAACGTAACGGTAATGTAAAACAAATTGACATAGATACTAAGAAATATTATTTTGTAGATACACATTTAATATACTTGAGTTCTAGTCAAAATATAATACGATTCTTAAATTAAATTTGATAAAGAGAAGGTAGATGATAATGGTCTAGAGACAGAATAAGACCTGCAACCTGCAACTATTGCAGTTATTTCCTTTATCGTCACGAAATTTTGTACATGCACATTTTTACGACTATTATTTTAGTTCTACTTAGCTCATCACACAATATTTATCCTAGGCGGGCATCAAACCAAAGATCTTTGGTTTATTTGTCAAGAACGCTAGACACTAAAACAACAGCCAACGTTATAAATCTTGAGTGTATGACACAAAAACTGTGTAGTGTGTAAATTTACAATTTCTATGACAAGAAATATGTACCAAACAAAATTCAAAGTTAACAACAATTTCACCCATACCAAAACCTAATTCCGTAATTAAGTTAATAGTCATTAATTATATAGAACAGTTATAATTAAACAATTAACGAAGACCAGCGGGCAGCAAATCGGCTCGGTCGGTAATAACATTAACGTAGGGACAAAGGACTTGCGATAAGGCGACGCTGCCTCATTCCCTTTCATCCTGTCACGTCTGTATCTTTTATATTTTTCCTTCTAAGATATGAGATAACATCTGTTAATAGGGTAACTAAAATATACTCGCTTCGTATATTAGATAGATATTCATCTAAATAAGAATATGTGACGCTAGAAACTCAACTGAATCGTTAGTTTAATTTTTCTTTATTGATTCATCGAAAATTCGTTTACAATTTATTGTTTTTAGGACAATATAGTTTTTTTAATGTAATATGGGGGTAAACGAACAGACGTATCGCCTGATGGTAAGCGATTAATGCCGTCCGCCGTGCCGGGTGTCCATACACCCGAAACACCACAGGCGTTACATGTGCGTTGGCGACCTTTGGGGGATTAGGAGAGGGATGGGGAGGGGTTGGGATATGCGCCTCCAGTATCCTCACTCAGTCGGTGAAACACAACGCAGGCGCTGTTTCACATTGGTTTTCTGTAAGGCCGTGGTATCACTCCGGTCGAGCCGGCCCATACATGCCGAAGCGTGACTCTCCCACTTGTAAGTGGGATGTAATAGTTTAGTATAATTATTACTAAATGACAAACAATATTATATTAACAAGTAAGCTATATATTGATGAGTGAGAGGACTTATGCTGCAGAACAAATGTAAGTAACCAGTGTCAAGTAAGTCTTTCGTTGTTTTTCCACGAATTCGTGAGGTTGTCGGAGTCACCAGTGACTAAGTATACGGGTTGTAACCACTCCTATTAATCCCATGATTTTGTAAGAAGCGAGTAAGTGAGAAAACTACGAAGAATAACACCACTACATTGAGAAAGGAAAACTTGAAAGAAACCGTTCACCAACCCTGGACAGCGTGATATAGCAGGCCACAATGTCTTTTCTAAGGAGATGTCTATGTTCAGCAACGGACCCTAACTTAAACCATACTAATTCTAGAAGGAACTCAAAGGATAAACACACTTGTGACTTTTGAGTCACCGTGTTCTTGAGTGGCTGTAGGGACTCACCATGAGGTGATTCGAAAGACCGTAATACACTTTTGTATTTTGAGTAACAGGTGTTCCTAGGTGATAGTATTTACTTTATTATCATTTTCAGCCTGTTGTCGTTCACTGCTGGGCATAGGCCTCTCTTATTGCACGCCACTCAGATCGATTTTGGTATTCACTTACAATCAGCCTCGTCTTGTATGAGATTTATTTAAATCAACTACACGTATGGCGAAGTGGTTTAAGCAATCGCTACGCTGGACAACATTTTGTGTAATCACAAATGTGATTGTGCCTTGTGTCCGTTTCATATATGATTGTAAAGCACGTCGCGACTCACGACTTATTAATGTCATTTTAAAAGAGAAATAATCTTATACGGTATGAGTTTGAGTTTATGACTGCTCATTGTTTCACACGACGTAACTGTTTTATTAAAGTTGTAAGACTAAAAACTATTACAGAGATGATCACAAATTATGTCCACAACTTATATAGAGGACACAAAATCCCTTAACTATGATCGTAGTTACATCATTACTGGCAAAGCAATTCCGTGTCCGACTTTTACAACAAGCTATTAACACTGCCATAAAACTTTAGCAACATCAAAAATAATAACACTTGCTAAAACCCGGAGTGGACGTTAAAATTTCGCTTCAAAATAAAATAAAAAATGTAGGAGACTGGAATTTGTGAAACAGGTTTTGTGGGGTATTATGAAATGAGAGTGGGCTGTTATAAGCATAATGTTAGCTGTGAATATTAACTAAGCTTTGTTTAATGTTATTAACAAACAGGTTAGCATTTAATAACTATAATATTTCATCTTCTATGATATTCGTACGAAATTTTTGGGCTCGTTTTTTGACTAATGTAGCACAAGAAAGCATATCATTATAGCTAAATTAATGGAGACACAATTATCGTATTTAGAACACTTCATTATTGCTGAAAAAATGCAGAAAACTAAAATTGTTCAACAATATTTACTATAGGTATATAATTTTCGTATCACTCCGTTTGTTCATGATGAACTCCGATACGATCGAACCGATTTTTTTATTCTACTGACGCGCCTATGATGGGAGAATTTAAGAGGAGCCGGGCATGGTGAAAAAATATGTTTTATATGTATAATAGTTAAAAATTATATCAAAACCGCTACATAAAAGTATTTGCTTTCAGTGTAAATTTTTAATAATTGTGACGGGACTGAATTTATACATGAATTGTCTAAAATTATCATGATCAAATCATATGATTTACTTCATAAATTGAAGTCTTTTTAAACAAACAGTACTCGAGTGATAAAAATAAAAGAAAAATGCTAGAAAATGTCTTATTTTTTTTAATTATTTTGAAAAATATACTACCCGTTTTCTAAGTTAGTTACTAGTTTAGTCCTATTCAAATTTAGAGACAAACAAAACAAAAGTTTATTAAAATCTACCTAGATATCGGCGCATCGGCGTCGTTGATACCAACGTTTTTACATTGTAACCAATGAATTCGACCTCTGCGCTGTCAGTAGTACATAGCAAGTACACTGTAAAACATATGCTAGAGAAATCTTGAAATTGTTAATAGAGGATCTGGATAATCACAAACTACGCCAGATTTAGATTAATGTTTGGGCTGCAGTGACTCAACGTTGTACTGATGTCATGCACTCGCATCCCGTAAGATAACCTAGCTTAGGACCTGTTCATAGTGGTACGCAAATTAACTACTTATTTTTTAATATCATAAGATAGACGAGATTTTTTTACGTTACTACGTAAAAAATTCGTAAGGGCTTTGGCGACAGTTTGCTAACATTTTTTAGAGATCCGTACCTCAAAAGGGAAAACCGGAACCCTTGTAGCGTCACTTTGTTCTCCGTGTCTGTCTGTCTGTCTATCAAGACCCTTTTTTTGAGGAACACATGGAGGTTGCAAGCTAAAATTCATATATTCTCAGGTCCTGTCTGTCCCGTAGAGCTGTTAAAAAATCAAACTTGTAAGCCAACGCAATAATATAACACAGCCGTGTATGCTGCAAATTCTCGACTCTCGCAAGGGAATCATAACCTACAGGGTACTTCCCGTGAACTCAAAATCTTGAAAATTGGTACGAAGCAACGTCTTACAGCACAGATAGTAAAAAATTGCGAAAAGCGTAAAATTTTAGTAACATCATATAATATACCTACAGGTTTGTACGAAACCCTCGAAAGTGCGTGAGCCCCACGTGCATGCGGCCGAAATTTATTTAATATATAACTTTTAACACTTTTAAAATACAGAATTACCTTACTTACTTACAGATTGACAGAGAAAACAATAGGAAAACATCAGTGCAAGGAGAAGCGAAACAACATAAATGCTGTATATGTACTCGTATATAATAAATAAATATTTCGGACATCTTACACACAACGCTTTCTAGTCCCAAGCTAAGCAGAGCTCGTGTTATGGGTACTAGAGAACTGATATAAATACATATATTTACTTCTTTTTTGTAAATACATATGTGGCGACCTCCACATACAACATAACATACTACAGCGCCATCTACTGAAGTTACACTGAACTACGGAGTAACCTACAATACGAAGAAACTAAAAATCCTGAATCGCGCAATTAAAGTTCTCGCGCCGATTATCATATATACAACATCCCAACATCAACTGTTGGGCAGTAGCCCGCCAGGCATGATCACCTCGCCTCCGGGTGGAGTATAATACCCGTTCCCCCACACATACATTATAATAAATAAATAAATATTTCGGACATCTAACACACAACGCCATCTAGTCCGAAGCTAAGCAGAGCTTGTGTTATGGGTACTAGGCAACTGATATGAATACATATATACTTTTTTTTGTAAATACATACATATTATACATAGAAAACACCCAAACTCCGAAACAATAGATCACATAAACACACGGTCCGACCCAGGATTTGAACCCGAGACCTCAAGCACAGCAGTCGCATTCTCTACCACTGCGCCACCGAGGCAGTAATTTATAGAGACTGTCGATTATGGATATGGTAACTAAAGTTTATACTATTCGTTTACTGAATTTGAAATATGTATCAATCGTAAAACACAACCGTGCTCCCATCCTAACATCTTCACATGTCACAAACACGAAACCCTATCCAGTACAGCACATGACGAGTTTAATTATTTCGAGCGAATGTTCGAGAAACACTCTGATAATAGGACGTCTTAGAAGTTAAGGTAACAACACACTATGTCCTTGTCAAACGTGATTTCAGAAGATACTCTTCTGAGTAATGGGACATTAATATTTAGAATCATTATTAACTTAATCGCATTTATATGCAATTATAAAACGTATTGCTTTATGTATACTAGCTGATCCACACAACCTCGTTTACGTCTCTTATTGCCCGTAGTGTAATATTTTCCCCCGGTTTTTGTAACATTCTTCATTAGTGCTCCGCTCCTATTGGTCTTAGCGTGATGATATATAGCCTATAGCCTTTCTCGATAAATGGACTATCCAACATTCATAGAATTTTCCAAATCGGACCAGTGTTTCCTGAGATTAATGCGTTCAAACAAACAAACAAACTCTTCAGCTTGATAATATTAGTATAGATAAGTTAGTTCTAAGATAATTGAACCTCGAATTGATCGGACAAGTCATACGAAAACATTTACCTGTTTGGTATTTGCGACAAATAAAGTCTCCTAATAAAATAATATCTGATAATGTGTGATTTCGGCTGACTTATGTGCAGTATCATTACGGTCGAGCTTGATCCGTATGTACAGGTGCATAGCTCTCGTACCATCATCCTCATCAATCTATCGCAGTCCACTGCTGAACATAGGACTCTTTAATTGCTCGTCACTTGGCTTTTTGCACTTCACCTTAACTGTGGACGTTCTGCTACGTTAAAAAAATCATAATATACTAGCTGTTGCCCGCGGCTCCGCCCGCGTTTATGTCCGTTTTTTCGTGTTTTTTCGCGGTCGCGGATATGTGACTCATGCAAAAATTAAATAAAAACAATCCTTAATGCGTCTTTTATATCATTCTAAAATTTCAGCTCGATTGGTGCAGAACTTTTTGTGTTTTTGAAGCGTACACAAACCAACATAATATTTATATATATATATATATATAGATTATTGTGTATGTATTTACGTTAGCTATTTTTCATTTAGCCTTCCGCGTTAATCTCAGTATTTAGCTTTTTATTGTTCTATAACTTTGAAATGGGTACAGTGGATATAAATCCTAACTCTAGTTGCATAATCGTTGTTTCTCGCGGGTATTGCGTTTGAACAACGATTTATTACTAAATTAAACAGTGTATTTGCCACAGTATAAATTGGGAGTGGTGTGATATCAGTTACAATATATTATTAAGTCTGCTTGGCCAGCGTGGGAACGTATGGCCTTAACCCTCTTATGAGAGGAGACCCGAGTCCAGCAGTGAGCAATTATGGGCTGTTGATGATGATGATTGATGAAGTGTACTTACTATCTATACTGTGTCGAATATTGTAAAAAAAATCCTGTTGTTTTATGCAGATTAAATTTTGTCAAGAAATTAAATCATTTTAAAAAAAATACTGACTTTACCATAAGGAAATATTTTACTGTAAACGAGCTATTTCTAGGGATCTGCTTTACTTTTTGAATAGTTTCTTAATTACAAAATACAAATACAATAGTACGGTAATAGATAAAACTGTGTTGCAACTATTACCGCCCCCTTTAAGATATGTTAACATTAGATTTCGAAATTCATTTGTTACATCTATTAAATAAAAAAAAACAAATATTACAAGAACTAAAACAAGTAAAAGACTTAAAAATGGTGGCAAAAAAACAAATATATAAAAGAGAATGATTAATATAGATATTCTGTCACTCGTGTGCGTGTGTGTCTGTGTTTTTTTCCTACATCTAACACACAACGCCATCTAGTCCCAAGTTAAGCAGTGCTTGTGTTATGGGTACTAGACTACTGATATAAATGCCTATATACTTTTTTTTTGTAAATACATAATATATATTTCACATAGAAAATACCGAAACTCCGAAACAAATATTTGTAGATGATTTGTGTGTGTGTGTTTGTGGAAGTTTTAACAAACGACCTTTAAGATACTTTCAGTATCATAGAACAATGTCAGTCACCTGAACCTTACGTCTTGTTAATTAAAAGGATATTTATTAATGTATCTGTTACTTCATTATAAAGTCTGGGACTAATGTAGAACTACCGACTAACTCGTATTCTTCTTGCGGTCTAGTGTTAGTATACTCTATATTCTGGCCTTCGTATCTTTGTAAAAAATAACGCAAATAACACATATATATATATATATATATATATATATATATATATATATATATATAATATTGAAGGAAAATTTATTCCTTCAATGTTATATTTCTGTATCTCCAAACTCGTATATGCAATATAACAGTAGCAGTTTCAGACAGTCAATACAAGGGTCATCTTTATTTACACGCGGGTGGAGCCTCGGGCAAAAGCTAGTTATATATATATGAGACTAACAGAATATTGGAAAAGACACCGAGAGTGACGACAATTTATAAATCAATATACATTTTCTACATATGTGTACTCCATATAGGACATTGTTAACCCTTTAATGCGAGCGGGTCGGATTCTATTACCGCCGGGTCCCTGGAGGCCGTTGCGGGCAACCACTATTTTTGGCTGGGATGGGCTTTATTAGAACCCTCCTAATAAAGAGAATTTATTTCAGTCTTAGAACACACACACGATTATTTTACTCAAAGATTTATTTTGAATTGATAAATGTTTCTGTTTGTTGTTATTTTTTCTAAAGCTTTTGCAGACTTTCATAATTATTTCTTTACTAGCTGAACCCCGCGGTGCTACCCGCGGTACGATGATAACTGCGGGCAACGCCGCGAGGCGAAGCTATATCTTTATAAATAGTAGCCTATGTGTTATTCTGATGTATAAGCTATATTGTGGTAAAGTTTCATTCAAATCCATTCAGTAGTTTTTACGTGTAAGAGTAACAAACATCCATACATACATACATCCATACTTACAAACTTTCGCCTTTATAATAGTAGTAGGATTGTTTCAAAAATAGACAAGTAGAGGGTTTGAACCCTAGATCCCACACTAGGATTCCCTGTATCGTTGGATCCTGTCTCTATCCGTCCAGATGCCTTCCGAGACATTAATACAATAAAAAAAAAACAAAATGTACACACTAATTAAGTAAAGTAAACAAAAAAAAAACGTGTGCCACTCGGGGACTATCGCGAGTAAGCTATTGCATAGCATTTTTAATCAACTTATGCAATTATAATTATTTATTTATTTTTTATTTATGCAGTATTTTTTTTTTGATATTAATTTAAGTTTTTTCTTTGATATTAATTCAAGTTTCACTTTTTGAGCGAGGTGACCGATAAGAAAACATTTATTCAAGTCTCTTTGCCACCATAGTCTGTCGCAAATAATACAAGAATGACCAAATGAATTACTCGTAAAGTCTGATCCGTGCGAGCTTCGTACAGTCGTACCATATACATACACGTTAAGCGAACGCTCGGCCGAGCTACATGGTAGGTGGAGTGGGGGGTGTTAAGTTTTATTTTTGTTACGGAATTTCTTGATTTGGTAGCTGCTCTCAAATCCCGCGATAAAAGCTATGCAATAGCATAAAAGAAAAGTTAAAAATAACAATTATTAAAAAAATTAAATCAGATAACCAAAAAAACAAACAAAGAAGTGCTGCAAATTCGACTGGGTGAATCGATTTTGATGTTTCTTTTTTTTATGAATACACTCGCTGAAAAATAAGATACGTCAATCTCCTCTACCACGAGATTCAGCATGCGAAGTGGACTCTAAAAAACTTTATTCAACAGGTCCTTTCTTGTTTGTTCATGTTTCTGAAACAAACTGTGTAGCTGGCTAAGCTATTCTCAGATATTTTACGCCACGTCACGGGTGTTGAAGCTCCTCAATGTGTGTAGAGTATAGAGGAGTGACATGAAGCATAAAGTTGAACATCAATCTTGGCTTCATATGCCTTGATAGGGTCGAGAGTGTTCTCACATACATTGTTGATATTTGAAAAGACACAACACTTTATAATATAATATTATTACTAGTACTAGTGGTCGCACAGTGGTCGAAATTCGATCATATTTCATTATTTTTTTGTTTTTGCTTTCTGTTGAATTTCATACTCTCTCAAAATTTTCGAAAAAAAGGTATACAGTTTTTACTTCAAGTACTAATACATAGATAGTATATTTTATTATTAGACAATTAGATAAATTGGCTAAAAAACAGCAGTTTAGCCGTGAATGCGCGGAGAGACAGAAAAACAGAGACAGACTTTTGAATGTATGAAATGAGTCTGGATGTAACCTGCTTGCTTCGACTATTTTTCTATCAAACTTACAACTGTAAGTGAGTGGAATCTCACATTAATATTTCTTCACGGCTTCTATCGCTACACAACCAAATTCCACAAACTTCTCACTTTATAAATATTATTTACCTGTTTTATTTACCGTGGGAGAGCTATGCTTCGGCATGAATGGGTCGGCTCGACCGGAGTGATACCACGGCCTCACAGAAAACCGGTGTGAAATAGCGTTTGCGCTGTGTTTCACCGAGTGAGTGAGGATACCGGAGGCCCATACCCCAACCCCTCCCCCATCCCCTTTCCCATCCCCCAAAGGTAGGCAACGCACTTGTGACGCCTTTAGTGTTGCGGGTGTCCATGGGCGGCGGTAATCGCTTTCCATCAGGTGATACGTCTGCTCGTTTGCCCACTATTCAATAAAAAAAAAAAAAAAAAAAAACACAATTTGTCTCTATAAATGTAATTAAGTACTTTGAGGTCCAGACACCTTGAGTATACTAACGTTTCATTAATACTGTTGGACTTCATGAATTTAGATATTTAATTGCAGAGTCAAATTAAGTAATTTAGTAATAACAACCTTAATACTAGTAAAGACTTTTTTTATATTCATTTATATTTTTTATATTCATTTATATTTTTTACATTCATTTATATTCTCGGACCAAAACTGCCCACGAATTTGTTTTTACTCACCGTATTATTTTTCCATACCAAGCTTACCTGCCGACTACCTCGGTGGCGTAGTGGTAGCGTATGCGACTGCTAAGCTTGAGGTCTCGGGTTCGATTGTAGGCTTCGCCCGCGGCTTTGCTTGCGTTTAAAAAAGTATCCTATGTTACTTCTTATACCTCCAAGAATATGTGTACAAAGTTTTATGATTATCGGTGAAGTAGTTTTTGCTTGAAAAGTAATAAACTTACATTCACATTTATAATAATTAATAGTTATGCCAAAGCATAGCTCTCTCACGATAAAACTCTCTGCTTTTGATAATCAAATAACTGGAAATACAACTTTCAAATTATGAAATAGTTTTCCAGATAATAAAACTGTATAAATAATTCAACATATTCAAATAAAACATGGAAGTTCTAACGGATAATATTTGTTTTTTGTTAATAATGATAAAATTCAGGGGTTCCGACATTAAATCAAAACAAACCTAACTTCACGTATCCTTAACTTGTAACATATTCCGTATTCAGAGTGTGGAGGCATATAAAATTCAGTCTTCGCTTGCTAACACCAACTCCCGTACATCACATAAACTTATGCTTTATGGTGGGACCGAAGAAGAAATGTTAAGTCGATCACTTAAGGATTTATTTATCCAGCAGTTTGGGTGCCGTGATCAAAACACAACATGCGGCATAAAAATATTTGTAGTTTGAATCCCATAGTGATATGATACGCTATAGCAAAACATAAATAGGTATTGCACTAATAGTTTATGCATAAAACAAGTAATTTTATGTTACCTAAAATATACCTACGCAAAACAACAACAACGTTTAACAAGCAAGTAAGTAGACTATGCGTTTCGTTAGCCTACTACTTATTCCATTATTTTCTATATATATAAAACAAAGTCGTGTTAGTAAAAACATTTATATCTCAAGAACGGCAGGATCAATTTTATGAATTTCGTATCTTTCTTCGTCCCGGATAATAACTATTAAAATATAATATTCATCAATAAAATATACATAATTAAAAACTGCTTGGCTGTTAGGCGGAACAAAGTTAACCCGGTTATTTAAAATATTTTACATGAATTAAATACCTTTTAACATAGTTAGGCACATAATTCAGAAGATAACATTAATCTATGCTCAGCTGGAACAGTGAGGTTGCCGCTAATAAAACAAATACCTCAAACTATTTGTCTTAGAAGCATTACAACCAAATTACTGAGCCTACGAAGAAAAATACCAAAACATTCAGTAAAATTGATTGAAATTACTTACCGGATATTTCTCGCTCAGTTAAGGAAAACGAAACATCTTATATGCGAACATCTTCAGGGAGAACGCATATTGGATTTCTTTCATATTGATTCGTTATTTATGTAAGAACTGGTGTTTGAAGGTGGAGGAAATTTGCTGGATCTGTTCTGCGGAACAGAAGAACGTAATAAAGAAATGTTAATAGTTACTTTTAAATGTATTTATTTCTATATTTATATTTAAAAATGTTATTTATATGTATATTTAAATTTAATAAACGAAATAATTATTGTAAAATTTCTATTGTTTCTTTCTGTAGTGCCGATATGTTTCAATGTATTAACCAACGAACACATAATACTAATTCTTATCATAAAGAATGAAATAAACAAAAATAAATTCGACAAATTGTATGAATGAGTTCCGTTATGTTTCAATGTATTAACCAACGAACACATAATACTAATTCTTATCATAAAGAATGAAATAAACAAAAATAAATTTGACAAATTGTATGAATGAGTTCCGTTATGTTTCAATGTATTAACCAACGAACACATAATACTAATTCTTATCATAAAGAATGAAATAAACAAAAATAAATTTGACAAATTGTATGAATGAGTTCCGTTATGTTTCAATGTATTAACCAACGAACACATAATACTAATTCTTATCATAAAGAATGAAATAAACAAAAATAAATTTGACAAATTGTATGAATGAGTTCCGTTATGTTTCAATGTATTAACCAACGAACACATAATACTAATTCTTATCATAAAGAATGAAATAAACAAAAATAAATTTGACAAATTGTATGAATGAGTTCCGTTATGTTTCAATGTATTAACCAACGAACACATAATACTAATTCTTATCATAAAGAATGAAATAAACAAAAATAAATTTGACAAATTGTATGAATGAGTTCCGTTATGTTTCAATGTATTAACCAACGAACACATAATACTAATTCTTATCATAAAGAATGAAATAAACAAAAATAAATTTGACAAATTGTATGAATGAGTTCCGTTATGTTTCAATGTATTAACCAACGAACACATAATACTAATTCTTATCATAGAGAATTAAATAAACAAAACAAAATTTCTTTGATAAATTGTTGATTTTATCACAACCGGTGCTACCATTTTGCTTGTGCTGAAATTACTAAATCAAATCTCGTGCAATGTCGTAAAACGCGAGCAGGGGACAGTGTTGGATGGACAAGTATTGTTCCTATTTATAAAGTTAACAAAGTTGCATGTTGTTAACTTACAGACCAGTAATAGATTTTCTCAGATGTCTCGGTAAATACTTACATTTTCAAAACGTTAGTAGAATAACTTAAGCAAGTAATGATTATAATGATGTTTACCTTTTTTATTTAACGCAGCGATTGCTTTTCGCACCAGGTAGCCCAGTATGGACATCAGCGCTGCAGACTCCTGAGTTGAGCCTCACAGCGGGAGGAATCCGCCAAATCTTTAGACATGATGGGCGCCCCATAAAGGACCATGAATCGTATGACGCCCATGTATAGCTAAGATAAGAAATTATAATTAACTTAAGTACCTCGTGGCGTAGTAGCGTATGAGACTGGTGTGCTTGTTGCTGCTGCTGTTCTGTGCTTGAGGTCTCGGGTTCGATTCTCGGGTCGGATCAAATGTTTGTATGATCTGCAAATATCTAATAATAAAATAAATATATATAAATAAATAAATAATATAATTCTCTGCTTAGTTTGAAACTAGATGGCGTTGTGTGTTAGATGTCCGAAATATTTATTCTATTTATTTATTATTGTTTTGCTTTCGTGTCTCGTCTACTCAACTTAACAACAAGAGATTTGGTAAAGCACCTTCCATGACAAAAAGTATCATTAGATTATGAAGTTTTAAACAAAGAAATCCGTGTGAAGGATTAAGAATTATAATGTTACCACTCTTATTCGTTCCATAGATAACCAAGAAACCAAATCTATATCCTACTAATATTATAAACGCGAAAGTTTGTGAGTATGTAAGTGAGTATGTTTGTTGCTCTTTCACGGAAAAACTACTGAATGGATTTTGATGAAACTTTACAATAATATAGCTTATACATCAGAATAACACATAGGCTACAATTTATAAAGATACTAGCTCCGCCTCGCGGCGTTGCCCGCGGTTATTGTTGTACCGCGAGTCGCACCGCGTGGTTTAGCTAGTTATATAATATAATAAAATTCTCGTGTCATGTTGTTGCTCACGATGTAATCTAAAAATTAACTAAACGTTTTTTTATAAAAGTGTGTTTTGCTGGGGTGCCTTAGACAAATGAGTTAACATACGCTTAGACTAACAAGAGCCGAGAGAAATAATTGAAAAGAGATGCAGACAAAATTGCGTGGGTCTGCAAAATGTTACTTACAAAAGCGCACCACTCTTGCTTGTTGGACGTTTATAAGCCGCCCAAAGACCTCCAACTAAGCTTCACGACTGTTATCCTATGATAACTACCGGGACCGACTGCTTAACATGACCTCCGAATCACGGAGACGCTCATGGTAACATGCCACCAGCGGTCACCCATCCACTGACCGCGCCTTCGTTGCTTACCCTCAGTAATTGTTTATAATTACCGAGTGCAACTGGGCTATTAGCGCCTGTTATATGAATATTTCTATAAATTAAGGTTTATAGAAAGATTTTATAAACCTTAATTAGGGTGTATTCTAAATCAAACTGAACTTAGACGTCCATTTAAAGTTATTAAATCACCTGAAACCCTTATGAGACATGAAAAGATATATAGAAATAAACAAAATTATTTTTTTAAACTGTAATAGTGTATTTCGCTTTTTAATCTCTGATATATAGGGATCAGCCAACGCTATATTATGATAACAATCTACCCTGCTTACTACTTAAGTGAAACACTGATTTCATTACCAGCCTACTTGAGTTCTATCTTGAAACGAGATGGTTCAATTTCCTTTGACACGACTTTATGAAATTTCTTCTCAGACAAGCCTTTTCGCGTCTTTTGCTAAATTAGGTAAAGAAAGTAACAGTTTATAGAAGCTTCTGTGAATATTTTAACATTCTTGTCGGCATCTTTTCGTAATTAAGCTTTTTCGAGTGTACTGTGAATTCAGTCAAGTCATTAGCTTTTATAAGATTTATTTGTACAGTCTGGGTCGATATACAATGTTTTAAAACGTAGGGTCAATGTATTCAACGTTTATATACTCTTACAAGTAGATGTGTGATCATATGTAAAGTAACGAATGCCGGATTTATGAAGCTATAAGTCTCGAAGATAGCAAAATATTATTGAAAAGCAAACAGTCATTGATTTCTACTAATTCAAGTGAATTAATTATATATTAGGTACTTGCTTTTATATTTTTACCCGACAACGACGAACCCAAAGAAAAGGGTAATAGTTTTGGCAGAGTACGTCTGTTCCACTGAAGCGCTTAAACTACAGAACCAATTTTAACCGAATGAAATGTATATAGATTTTTAATAATGGCCCACTTGAGTTAGGTGTTGTCAGGTTTTAATTTTTAATATTTTTCTTGTTTTAATTATGATATCAGGTATAATTTTTTTTTTTTTTTAAAAAGACAACTCCCACATTAGGAATAAACATCCTGTGTCGTGGGGGACTTTACAAACATACATGAAACGGACACAAAGAACATCCAGACTCGGGACAACAATTCGTGGATCACACAAAGTGTTGTAGGTACCGCGTGGGATTTGAACCCACGACACTTGACCCAGTAGCAAGCGGCATGGCGACCGCTGACACCACTCGGCCAACCGTGCAGTCAGTTAAACCCGTTTTATAGCCACTGACTTGTAAAGTGAAAAGGTCTTTTTGGATGTACATGGCTTTTTTGTAAAATGTAATATGAACCTTTATAGTATTCTGAATAAAATATAAGGATATAGTAAAAGGAACAGAAAATACAATTTTCCTTAAATTATACTTAAATTTCAACAAAATATGATTTTTTGTTATTGTTCGTTAAAATGTATTAAAAATCTGTATTCGTTTCTTTGTTTCAATGAAATTAATAAATTGAAAACAGGTTGTATGATTTGTTTACTTTTCAGGCAAGAAATAAAGGATAAGGAATACTGGTTAGATATTATAAAGGTTGTGAATAAGGTGAATGTTAATAATAACTAGAACTAATTAATAATTAATGACTGCGTAAGCTACTGCTGTGCTTGAGGTCACGGCTTCGATTCCCAGGTCGGACCATAATTATGTTTATATGATCTGCAAATATTTGTTTCGGAGTTTGGGTGTTTTCTGTGTATAATATGTACGTACTTACAAAAAAAAAGTATATTAGTATTTATATCAGTTGTCTAGTACCCATAACACAAGCTCTGGTTAGCCTGGGACTAGATGGCGTTGTGTGTTAGATGTCCGGAGTATTTATTTTATTTATTTATTTAATTAAAACTGATAAGGTTCAAAAATTCGAACCTCTGCAAAATCTACATATTGGAACAGAAAAATAACATTGTATTATAAGAAACACCAGTATATTATAATACAGTCGACTTTCGTTAATTCAAACCTGCGATAATTCGAACCTCTCTATAATTCAAAGTTATCACGAGTTCCCTACAAAATCTCTTAATATTTCGAACTAAATCAATACATTTTAATACACTTGGTAATTCGAACGAAAAAATCATTGCTATATAACAAAACGACGCGTTAATTCGAACTCATAGGCGTCTAACACTCGACAATTCAAAGTTGCAGAGGGAAAGAGGCGGAAAGATTGTAAGTTCAAACTTGTATCAACGTACACGAGCCTTTGTTTTTGTTATGATTAGTTTCACTATAACGGAGTTCTTTCGAAAGATTAATTAATTCACATTATGAATACATATGTATGTACACGAATGTACCTCTAAACTTTTGACATTGTTATAGAATAGTAGTTGAAAATAATAATTGATCAACACTTAATAATTCGAAGCTTTATTTATTTTCTCTCACAAATTTCGAACCATTTGATATTTCAAACACTCGATAATTCGTAATATTTTAAGAGTCCCTCCAGTTTCGAATTAACGAGAGTCGACTGTATATAGAATAGTTACTGCATTAAGTATATCTAAACAATATACGGAACGAGTTACGATAGTTACGATGCAAACAGCAAGTTTGTATCTACGTTACACCACAACTTTGTCGTTCTGTCCAATGCATTTTCGGACTCTCAACCTACAAACACTTTACACACAAGATTAAACCTTAAAACAATGGCAGAAGACCCAAAACAAAGCCAACTCGTGAAGTTACTGCACCACCTTGAAATTTTAGCACTTCAATCAAACATGCAACTTTGAACTCTATACAATTGAGTTAAAGTTGAAGAGTTTGTAACATTGTTGCATTCAGTCTCTCGTACAGTTTAAACGGTACAAATTGCCATTCAAAACGTCATCGCGTTTTGTGGCGGAGCATGTAACACGTATATTCTTGTGTTTTATAGTCATATCACAATGTTTATGTTTTGTGAATGTAAAATTTAGACATTTGTATTGTACACTTGCAGATGGACGACAAAGCGTTATAGTTGATAGCCTTTGTATTCTAATTTTACGTGACATTAAATAATTTCTCATTAAAGTTTTTGATATGCCATAAGTATCTTTCTCAAGTGCGCTGTTTCATACCTATTTACCCTGTCACACCACCACTTGTTTTAGGAAAATGTTGAATTAGAATTATTGCTAATTTACGTAAATACCATATTGATAAATACCCTATCCCCCTCCCTTTCCCCAAAGGCCGGTAACGCACTTGTGACGCCTCTGGTTTTGCGGGTGTCCATGGGCGGCGGTAATCGCTTACCATCAGGCGATACGTGTGCTTGTTTGCCGCCTATTCAACAAAAAAAAACCAGCTTAAAACTTGTTTTTAAAAACTGTTTTAAATAGTTACAAAACAAGTTTACTAGTACATATATATACACTCATTTGCAAAAAAAACGGGCGGTTTCGATTTTCTTCCTGGCTGAAAAAAATAAAATACCAAAAAGGTTTTAATCATTTGAACATGTTACTGGCCAGTTATAAATGTGCCATAATGTTTATAAGAGTACATTCCAAATTCAAATTTTTGACTGAGCCTGGTTTTCAAAGAAACCAACTTTTAACTACATTTTGTGGCGCGAATTCCCTATAGTTAATATCGACTCTAATTAACTTTTTGTCAATTTTTATTAAATTATCTGATGTCCTTGACATTTAAAAGTATTGTTATTGCTGTTTAGCAATCTCGAAAATGGTAGATAAAGTGATAAAAGCGAGCAAAATTATTGCGCTGCTTGAAGAAGGTTGCAGCCAATGCTTCGTGACAGTTCAAAGGAACTGGCAGCGCTATCAAGAGACCGGTTCCGTCAAGAGAAGGCCGGGTTCTGGCAGAAAGACATGTAGCGAACCACGGGATGATCGTTTTCTAGTTAGTCAAGCGTTGAGAAATCGCAAATCTTCTTATGTGGACCTCAAGAACAGCCTCGAAGAAGTAAGAAATGTGCAAATTAGTCTATGGACGGTCAGGAGGAGGCTTCTCGCTGCTAATATACACAGCCATCGCCTGGCACGCGGCCCTAAATTACTCCGTGGACATCGAGTTGCCAAGCTTAGCTTCGCTCGAAATTGTGTGTCATGGACTCATGAAAACTGGGATAGGATATTGTTCTCCGATGAAGCCAGGATATCTCTGCATGGTGAAGACCGACGTCGGCGAGTGCTACGTAGACGAGGAGAATGCTTTGCAGAGGCATGTTTTGAAGAAATCACACCTTATGGAGGGGGCTCTGTTATGTTTTGGGCAGGAATAAATTCCATGGATCGTACGGAGTTAGTCTTCATCGAAAACGGTACACTGACTGGACACCGATACATAACGGAAGTTCTAATTCCTTATGCACAACCCGCTTTAATAGCTCTTGGCGAAAACTCATTTTTTATGGACGACAACGCTCGCGCCCACCGGTCTGGCGATGTGGAAGCGTATATGCTAGAAGTCGGAATTCGTCGTTTGGACTGGCCAGCTAGAAGTCCGGACCTCAATCCCATAGAGCATGTCTGGGACGTTCTGAAGCGACGAGTGAGATCAGTGCAGCCGGCTCCGCAGACCATCAGAGAGCTAAAGAATGTGATTACCGCGGAGTGGGAACGTATTCCCCAAGAAACCATAAAAGATATACTCGCTAGCATGCCCAGACGAATGCAAGCCGTGATTTCAGTAAGAGGGGGTCACACTCAATACTAAACTTTTATCTGCTTTTAATGTATTCAAGAAGAACAAAGAAATTAACGCGTTTCATTTTTATTTAGCGAGCAGGTACAATAATAGTGTTTTGAGCTTAAACATTATTTCTCAATAATTTAATCAAAATGTTATGATAAAACTGATGATACCTATTCCTTCCTAATTAATTTATGAAATTCTGAGGATAACAATACCTAAAATTGTCAAACAAACTAATAGTAACTATAAAATAGTTCTTTGCCTAAGTGCCCGTTTTTTTTGCAAAAGAGTGTATATACAAAGATAATTTATGACAAAAAATACGATTAGGACGAGAGAACGGAAAACAAAGATTAGAAAGGAGATTCGAAACTTTTTAAATTATCTAGAACTGGAAGAAAGATTGCAGAAATGTCAGAAAAGTCTATCAGAACAGGGACAACAACTACTTTTGACCACTGCTTGAATCATAGAAGAACTGATTTCTAGATTAAAATAATACACTTTACGCAATTTCTACATTTTGCGCAGCTCAAAAGGTAAAAAAGGGTATTCAAATATTAACTGTTTCATATTCTGATTTGAATATCGGATATGACCTTTTCTAACCAAACAAAACAAACGGTAAATAATTCTAGTGACCCATTTACAAGTAAAACTATAGCAAACAACTATCGGAAAAAATATTGGCGAAGCCCTGAAGCTAGTTTCCGTACACAGAGTTTTGTTTATATATCAAACAAAGTTATTATTTTGTTATTTTTTGAATAACGAAGTAAGGATTTTAAATTTATTGAGCACGATAGTACTTAACCATAATGCATTCGCGTAAAGTAATTAATAATACATCCATAAAGACCTGTCACCAATAAAATAATATCTATACTAATAATAAAGCTGAAGAGTTTGTTTGTTTGTTTGAACGCGCTAATTTCAGGAACCGCTGGTCCGATTTGAAAAATTCTTTCATTGTTGAATAGTCCATTTATCGAGGAAGGCTATAGGTTATATATCATTACGCTATTACTAATAGAAGCGGAGAAGCAATGAAGTACGTTTCAAAAACGTGGAAATTTTTTCACGCGACGGGCAATATAAGACGCAAACGAGGTTGCGTGGGTCAGCTAGTATAGAATAACTTTGATTCCAGGGAATCCTAAACTCCTCTTCTCTGAAGGTTAGGGAATTAGGATAAAAACCGAGAAAAAACTAGAGTAAAAAAATAACAAAAAAATATACAATAATAATTAATATATGTATAACAAAAAGTCATCAAACTCTGAAAATCTTAATATTTAAAACCTCTTATGATGCGCGTACTTGCTCGATGAGGACATGTTTTCTATTTAAAATGTTTTGGCAAATACTTAAATGAACCCGTTCCTAAGTTATTACATATACTTAAATGTACCAAAACATTAAATGCAGAAGTGCCATAAAAATCTACCGCTTGCACTGTGTACTTTCTGTGTGAGTAAAGACAAAGACATTGATGAAACTTGACAATTTACGCAAGAGTTTAATAAGCAGTTATTTCTTTATCGAACAATCTATTATATTTAAAAAGCAAATATCGTCGTATGCAGACATAAAACAATAAATTTTATGGTGTTATAAGCACTTTTATAGTAAAATATAATTTTTATTTCGTTGTTAACTATTAAAAGTTAGTTTTACGAGTTCGTTGTGCACTTGATATTTTATCGGTAGTAGTTATATGTTCTGATATTGTTTTGGTCCGAAACTCTCTCGTTTATTTGATGAGTAATGTGAATGCAGTTAGAGTGTATGTACTTTTAAAGTAAAGCTTAGTTTACTTAATCAAAGGCTTCATCGAGAATATAACTTTAAGTTAGTTTTAATTAGTACATAAAGAGTTATAGAATGTGCTACAAGTCTAAGCGAAATAAAATTAAAAAAAAGTTGCGTGTACTACCGTACACTCGTAAGAAGTGACTCTTCTTTATGACGTTATTTTTCAAAAAATAAATATCATATGTCGACGTAAGGTATAACGACAAAAGACTTATAAACCAGCAATATTCGTGACAATTCTTATTTCAAGTGCAATAAAAGTTAAGGAGCGAGACCTGAGTAAATATTTCGCGATCTGTGGTGTGAATGAAGTAAGTTTGTGGAATGTGATGTGTGTAGTTATTTACATTGTGGACTAAATAAAATAATATTGTTTGTAATGTGATATTTCATTGTAGTATTAATTTGGTCCTGTTTGTGTTTGAAAATGTTTTTTGTTTTATTTTATAAATTTTTTTTGAAGGATTGTATATAACTACTCTCAATAATGATAAAACATTTTATTTTAACCCCGATAAAGAAGTTTCACTTTAAAAAGATAGCGTAACGGATAAATGTGACGCGTAACGTAACGGATAAATGTTACGCGTAACGAAAAACACTAAATTTTTTGACAACCCCGATAAAGAAGTTTCACTTCAAAAATATAACCAGCCAAGTGCTAGTCGGTCTCGCGCACCGAGGGCTCCGTGCAAACCTGTAGGTATATTATATGATGTAACTAAAAATTTATATTTTTCACATTTTGTCCTTTATTTGTGCTATAAGACGTTTCTTCGTACCAAATTTCAAGATTTTGAGTTCCCGAGAAGTAACCTGTAGGTTTTGATTCCCTTGCGAGTGTCAAAACTTTGAAGCAAAAACGGATTATTTTATGACGTAACTAGAAATTCATGATTTTGTAATTTTTCCTTTATATGTGCTCAACAGTGATCTAAGTATTTAATAGAAATTTTAGCTTGATAGTTCCAAGCGTTTCTGAGAAAAAGGGTCTTAACAGACAGACAGATGGACAACAAAGTGATACTATAAGGGGTCTGTTTTTCCCTTTTTAGGTACGGAACCCTAAAAATTTTATTTTTCTACAGTTTTACCTGACCATACTTTTTTACCTAGTTAAAGCTAATTAACGGTTGTTTCGATTTGTTCATATGTGCGTATACGTCTCATAAATTCATAATTTAAAATATTATTCTTTTGAAATCTGATATCAAAAGTTATTTTCTTCTCATTGTCTAATCAATTTAATTGAGAAATATTTATATTGGAAAATATAAAAAATATAAAATATAAAATATTTATATTGCGACTCGTATCGTCGATTGCCGGGATCTTTCAATTCGGCTAGACTCTCTGGCGCTGCGTAGAGATGTGGCTTCACTGTGCACCTTCTACCGCATTTACAATGGGGAGTGTTCCGAGGAATTGTTCGGATTGATCCCTGCCGCATCTTTCCGCCATCGTCCTACGCGACAGAAATTTCATCCCCATCATCTAGATGGTTGGCAGTCCACAACTGTGCGATTTTCCCGAAATTTTCTGCCGCGCACAGCAAAACTGTGGAATGAGCTGTCGCCTGCGGTGTTCCCGGACCAATACGACCTTCAAACCTTCAAGAAAAGAGCGTACTCCTTCCTAAAAGGCCGGCAACGCACTTGTGACGCCTCTGGTGTTGCGGGTGTCCATGGGCGGCGGTAATCGCTTACCATCAGGTGATACGTCTGCTCGTTTGCCCCCTATATAATAAAAAAAAAAAAAAAAAAATGAAGTGTTTTAACTGGTCTTCAAGAACTGCAATCTGTCAAATATTCCCACACTCATAAGAAGCAGTGAAACTAACTGTTAAATATAGGTATATGAACTTTACCACAATAAATATTTTTTCTATTTTTCTATTTTTTTTTTAAAAAGATAACTCCCGCACTGTGAATAATTTCTGTGTCGCGGGAGAATTTACAAACATACATGAAACAGACACAAAGAACACCCTGACTTAGAACAACAATTTGTGGATCACACAAAGTGTTATTCCATGTGGGATTTGAACCCACAACACTTGGCAAAGTAGGGAATGGCGTGGCGAACGCTTAACCACTAGGCCAAACGTGCAGTCGTGTATCACCACTTTGAACAACAACATGAAATATCCTAAAGGTACCAGTAATCATTACAGATCAAGCTCGCGTGCTTGTTTACTGACGTAACAAAAAGGGACGGTCCGGAAATTGAAACTGTTTTGGGTACGAATAATAATATTATTTCTATTTCGTCATCGCATTGCGCTCTGAGTGCCAATGACGGGCTACAATAAAGTCAGTTACTATACTGAAGACTGTTATTTATTAATTTCATAGCGTGATAAACTAAAAATCCTTTCAAAGTGACACACAATTTATCCTAATCTTACCTTTCAAGATAAGAAAAGACAGAACAATAGTATTTATATTTACCTATTACTAGCTTTTGACTTTAGCTTCTCCCTGGTGCACGTACGAATATTATAGCGGTAAAAGTATATATTATATGTAATTCGCTAATAAATAAATAAATATTTTCGGACATTTAACACACAATGCCATCTAGTCCCAAACTAAGCAGAGCTTGTATTATGGGTACTAGACAACTGATATTAATACATATATTATACCTTTTTTTGTAAATACATACATATCATACATAGAAAACACCCAAACTCCGAAAAAAATATTTGCGGATCATACAAAGATTTGGTTCGACCCGGAAATCGAACCCGAGACCTCAAGTACAGCAGTCGCATACGCTACCACTGCGCCACCGAGACAGTTAACTTTAAATAAAATTGATGTAATATCTTGCAACCACTTCGATGGCTTTACTGTGAGCACTGCTTTAAACAGAATATACGGTGTGGGTGGAGCAAAGATCTCCACCAGTGACCTCGTGGTAGTAATCAGAGTAGGAAATCTGTCATTCGGTTAGAGAGATGGTGGAGTGGAATCGTGCCAGGTACTGACGACTTAGGCGCCAAAGGTTGCATAACGGCCTTCGCTCCGTCTTACACAAGTGCAAGCCCCAGGCTTGTATCTGGTGAAGCTATCTGTCACCCTAGCAGAAATAATTGTCCCACTTTCATACCTATATGAATATATAACATTTTAATCACTTGATTACTATCTATACAAATAAATAAAATTAGAGTGTCTGTTTGTAATATTAAAATAACCGCTTTCTACTACATGCATATGAATGTATATACGGTACACATACCAAAATATATATTTTTAAAATTTTTGTTTGTCTGTCTGTCTGTTTGTTCCGGCTAATCTCTGGAACGGCTGGACCAATTTGGACGGGACTTTCACTGGTAGGTAGCTGATGGTACAAGGAGTAACTTAGGATTACATTTTTTAGACTAGCTTCGCCCCGCGGCGTTACCCACGATACCGCGGGCAACACCGCGGGGTTCAGCTAGTTATAAATATAATCCTTCAACAAAAGAGTTTACGTTCAACCCACTTTTAACGTTATTATTTGTGAAATTTTCTAGTTAAATAAATATCAAGACGAAACAGACTTTAAGAAATACATATGAGATAAACTTTATGGACTTCAGTTTAAAACCAAACTAGACTATGAACCCAAACTATCTAAAACTAGGAAAATCTATTTTCTCTAGATACAAAGAGCGGGTAGTCTCCCCGAAAGAATAAAATGCCCACGGTGTTTTAGACCGGAGGCCCGGCTTAAGGCGAAGGCAGCAACCATTTATTTTGTTCTAAATAATACTGTAGCAGATTTCGTTTCAAAGTTTGTTTAGTCATTTTGGTCCTTTATAAGATATTTTGTAGTTGTTTTGAAATCCATATAGGTTGAATGAAATTGAAGGCGAGACATTTGAAAAAGATATAAATACATATTTTGAAGATTCTTTAGGATTTAAACTAAAATATTTTGTACACAACCCGTCTGGCCAGTGAGGTTTAGTAGACCAGGACCTCCTCTCCAAGGAGAGACCTATGTGTGCAGTAGACTGTTAGTGCTATTGATGATGTGATTGAGTATGAGATGACTTAAATTTCGAATGATTTAAAAGTAGTATGTTAGCTAGCTGATGGATATGGTTATTGAGATTCTGACTTTTTTGGGGTACTGAAAATCTAGTTTTATTTTACTGTTCAACACGTTTTTATTAAGTAACATTGCTTTTTTTCGATGTATGTTCTAAGAAAAAATTATTATTCCCATTCGTTAAATCCTAGAGCCTGACTGCCTCGTTGGTCTAGTGGTTAGCGTAAGTGACTGCAAATCAAGAGGTCTCGGGTTCAATTCCCGGGTTGGTTTGCTGTTGGGTTTTTCCTACAAGAAATTCCTAATAGCAGCCCGGAGTATGGAAGATGGCGGTGTCTCCCGCCCGTGCTTCGGAGAGCACGTTAAGCCGTCGGTCCCGGTTGTCATGAACATCTATGGCAATCGGTATTGGGAAGTCAGTGCCTTCAAATATACTGACAACTAGTTCAACCTTCGAATTCAGTTCACCCTCAGGGTTGCGGAGGTCAGATGCCAACCGCTCTGTGTAAAAACTGATATTCAGGTGAAACCGGTTGAACTGGTAGCCGACCCCAAATAATATTGGGGTCAAATAATGTCGGCTGCTTTTTATTTTAATATAAAGGCTAGGAAGATGATGTTAAATCCTAGAGTCGTAGTCTCCATAAAAAATCTGAATGACTGGTTAGCTGAAATACAAAAAAAAATGCAGAATTCAAGTTACAATGGTACATATTATTGTTACACACTGGAAGTCTTTGCTGATGCATTTTTTGTTGGAGAAATTGCTGTCACATAATCATCAGATCAGAGAACTACATCTATCCTATATGATTATGTGACCTCCTGGGAAATCCTTCTGGCCCCCCTCATGCAAACAGCTTACAAGCTGGTTACTGTCAAATGAATCGAGCGTTATAAAGTTTTATGACACTCAATGTCTCTGTTCTAGGTTTCTCTTTAATCACGAAGTGAAAATATGAATACACAATCACATTCCCTTCAAGCCAGTCGTAGAATCAGACTCGGTTTCATCCTAAGCTACTTTATAATTACCTCGCATTTCCTTTTGTGGTATCCCAATTAATGTAAAAACAGGTACCCCAACTTAAAACCTAAACTAAATCAGTCTTTCGTCTATAACAAAGAGTGCCAAAGGTACACTTAAATAACACTTCTACGTAATCGTAAGTAGTTAAAACTACAAAAGCCAAATAAAATTAACCTATTTAACAGTTAACATAAAACTTAGCCTTAACTTAACCCATACAAGATTCCCGGGGTTCGTTCGTACCTCCAATCAAAATAATAGCAGCACCTAAAGATCCGTCCAGCTAGCCATTCCATTCGGTCCCGTTCATTTCACTCGTTCAATTGGTCCCATTCGCCGGATAATTTGAAATGCTGACTCGTACACTGTTTGTTTTCTATTCAACCTATTTATGGAATTTTATATGTAACTTGATAGTTGAAAACTGATATTTATTGTTTCTCTTTTTAATTAACGATTTTTCGAAGTCTCACGAGTAACTATTTATAACAGAGATTAAAATAAAATTTCTAATTTTCAGTATCAAGACTTTAAATAGTGTTTAAATTGTCGTGTTCAATTAAGCTTGAATCTAAATATCAAGGTTCCTGTTCTGCCTTTTCACATTGTTACATTTATTATCTATATGATAAAAGTTTTTTGATGAGTGAGTCTAACTGCAAAACTAATTTGGGTAAATCGGTTTGTATTGGAAAAAAGACTTATTGATTAAGAATAGTTTATGTAATATTAACTCTTTGACCTTTAGAAATAGTATCTGGATACAATAACAAGTGAACTGCGAAGAATGTTTTGTGACTCTGCTTTACCTATAGAAATCTAGAATATAATCCAAGATTGGTGGTCACTATAATCATTGTAATGCAATGCAAAATGCAAGGCTTTTACACGCGTCGCTATAGATCCCGAGTTCATAGTGGGAAACACGTGCGCTGGTAATGAGGTTTTGACTTCTCGGCACAGGAAGGAAGAGTCGAACCGTTCAGCTTCTGTGGGAGAGCCACGCTTCGGCTTGAACTGGCCGGCTCGACCGAAGTTATACCACGGCCATACAGAAACCCGGTGTGAAATAGCGCTTGCGCTGTGTTACACCGAGTGAGTGAGGATACCGGAGGCCCATACCCCAACGCCTCCCCCTATTCCCTCTCCCCATCCCCCAAAGGACGGCAACGCACTTGTGACGCTTTTGGTGTTGCGGGTGTCCATGGGCGGCGGTAATCGCCTACCATCAGGTGATGCGTCTACTCGTTTGCCCCTTTATTCTATTTAAAAAAAAAACTTTATTGCGCATGTACAAGACTCAAGGTCACCACCGCGTTTTGCGTACAGACGAAGGAAGAAGATGGAACCAGATGGAAGACCTGTAAAAAGAACATCCATTTATGATAATGGAAGGGTATAAAGTTGTAAATGACTTTTGATGTAGTGTCGTGTTTGTGATGTAGAGGTATCATTATCAACAACAACCTTTAACAATCTACTGTTGAACATATGCCTCTCCTTAGAAAAAGAGATTATAAGGTAGAGGTATGCTTGGACAGACTTGACTGCCTCGGTGGCGTAGTGGTAGCGTATGCGACTGCTAAGCTTGAGGTCTCGGGTTCGATTCCCGGGTCGGACCAAATGTTTGTATGATCTGTAAATATTTGTTTCGGAGTTTAGGTGTTTTCTATATACAGGGTGTAAAAAGACTACTACCGAAAACTTGGGGGTTGCAATCAGACCATGATACTGAATAGGTTTAGCGAAAAAAAAACTCGAAAAAAATGTTAATTTATCTAAGTCGTTTTATGTTTTTTTCTGCTTACATACACATAGTAAAAGATAACAGGACCCAAACTACCTAATTATCTCATTTAGAAAACCAAAAAACAAAGAAAATCAATAAAACAGTAATGTATTTTAATATCAAAACAGCTGGCCGGGTGAGTGCAATGACCGCGACAGAGCGCGCGGGCGCGTTAACTTGTACATTGCTGGCTTCTGAAATTAATAAAAATCTTGACACATTGTTTTTTCAAGCTACAATTTTTTTTAAAGACAACTGTTTGTTTTTTTTAATAAGTTTTGGGGTGCTGGATCAGATCCTTTCGTTTTCGGTAGTTGTCTTTTTACACCCTGTATATATGTATGTATTTACAAAAAAAAAGTAAGTATATAAGTATTTATATAAGTTGTCTAGTACCCATAACACAAGCTCTGCTTGGGACGAGATGGCGTTGTGTGTTAGATGTCCGGAATATTTATTTATTATTATTAATAATTTCTTTCGCTCCACTGGAATGTTTTGTAACGGGTATCATGTTCCACCCAACACAAAGGGAGGATCCTCTGACCAGGCGAGGTAATCATGCTTGGCGGGTTACTGCCCCTTCAGTTGATGTTGGGATGTTGTATATATGATAATCAGCGCGAGAACTAGTTATTGCGCGATTCAGGATTTGTAGTTTTACACACAGGATTAGTACTTCGTAGTTCAGTGTATCTTCGGTAGATGGCGCTGTAGTAGTTTATTGTTGTGTTATATGTGGAAGTCGCCACAATACCTTGGACTCACAGAAACCCAGACCAGGCTTGTTTTTCTCTGTAAGTGAAGTTATTGGAATCTCTAATTCGGAAGCAACAGATGACTGACTGCCTCTTGAGTTGTAAAGATCCATGAGAGGACTACCACTGCTAATTGGCCACCTACTGCTGCTACCATCATACAACATCCCATAAAAAGTAAAACATAAATATGATGTTTCTTTGTAAGCACAGAGGTTGCAGTAATATTTCTTTCTGTTCCACATTTTTATTTGAATGTATCTTCTTTTTAAACTGAATTTGTGGTTAGTACTCAGTAAATACTGTAGACCGTATTTAAGTTGTTATTTAGTCTGCTTGTAATTTATGTTTGTGTATATCATTGGACACCGTAATTACTGGTATCAGCCCACACGTCAGTTTAACCTGCTTAATTACGTTTCAACCGTTAATCAGTTTCTGAAATTGTTTAGCCATTTGACGTATATTGATATTTGTTCGATTATTACTGAACAAAATTTAAATTTAGTTATGATTTTATCTGTAAATGTGTGTCAGAAGTATATTGTAAAATAATAATTAATATTACAATTCTAAAAATAAATAAAAAGGTTCAGATGCAAGATCCAGAGGTCCCTTGAAGTATCCCTTACAAGAAGTTAAGGATACTTCAAGTCTTGAAGAAAACACAGAACTGAGACTACAGTATCTCGAAGATCCAGAATAATTAATTTACTACATGTACAAACTACGTTACATGAAAAACATTCCTTTTTTGTAACCTCACACATGGTCCACACACAGTCGTCTGATCCTACACACAGTGGTCTAATCCTAAATTAGAGCCTGTAACCATCCAACATATATGTATAAATAATACATGTAGGTTACTGCCAGCGCCTTCTAGTTGTAAAGTTCGACTTGTAAACATGTATATTATGAAATATGATTTATTTATTTATATCTTTGTTGTGTACATAAAACTAAAATAATAATAATAACAAAAGATGAGTAACAAAGATGTATACGTAACAATTGGCAGTCTTATCGCTCACAATGATTTCTTCCAGATAACCAGATTGGATATTTGGTGTTTAATTTAAGGCAGTTTATACACCAGTAACACACCATCATTTGAATGTCGTAAATATTCAAACAATAAATAGGTTGAAGAAAGAAAAAGTTGAAAACAAATGCGTACGTACACTTACATATATATACATTCATATATACACACATAAATACAAAAATAAAGTACATATTATAATACAATTACCTGCATATTACAGAAAAATTACATCCAAAAATAATAGATCACAAATAATTGCCCACATAACACAATTATTTATCCTGGGTGCACATTGGCCATTTGATCGCAAACTAAGCAGACAGGGTCACTAACGTTCACAAGCTAATCAAAATTAATTAACAATAACATAAGCATTTCCAATTGTAGATTATGTTTTCATTAAAAATATTTCTTTTTTGAGCACAATTGGCACTTCATCATCCTTTCGCAATAGCATCAGAGTACCCCAAAATGAATTTATCTATTAATCCCCAACATTATACACAAAGCGGCTTCCGACACCCCTAACAAAGGGTTATAAATACATGTATTTAAATTCAGTCGTTTATTTGAGCGTTCATCCCCGTGTACAAAGCGCTTCGTTATTCAATACGCGAATGAATCACTTTCAATGAATGAACGAAATGAATGAACGATAACAATATTATCGATATGATCGAAAACTCTTTCACCTTAACATTTCTCAACCCCTTTCCATAGTCAAATGTTTTCCTTTTGGAACGAACGAACGAATACTTTTGGAAGAACTTATTTGCGTTCAGAATAAGAATATATTAACATACATGGCTGGCACGGTGGCCATGGCGTTTCACCAAAAAAATACCCAGAAAGCTCCATCATGCAGGTATAATAAAGGTATTTTAGACCAACAATGTAGATAAATATTTAGATTATTTTTGCGAGTCTGCGTAAAAAATAAAAGATAGTAAAATTAAGTACTAAACTTTGTATACAAACTATGAGTAGCTGACCCACGCAACCTCGTTTGCGTCTTATTTTACCCGTGGCGTGAAAATTTTCCCCCGTTTTTGAAACATTCTTCATTGGTGCTCCTATTAGTAATAGCGTGATGATATATAGCCTATAGCCTTCCTCAATAAATAGACTATCCAACACTGAAAGATTTTTTAAATCGTACCAGCATCGTTCAAACAAACAAACTCTTCAGCTTTATTATTCTTCAGAAGACTTCAAAAGAATCAACTCTGTAGATACGTTTCGGAATACAATTCCAGCGATAAAAAATGCAGTCAAAATACAACAGCAGCTTATTATTAAAATTTTCTATCTTGTCCTCTTATTGAACTGAAAACTTAACATCGTTATGTACCCTTCCAATTTGTCTACCCTATTTCTTTAAACCAACCAAGTTAATTCCCAATAGTTACACCATGTTAAGTAAGTCATTTCGTTGATGCTTCATAAGGGCCACGAGACGACACACTTACCCGTTTTCATTAAATTGGAGGACAACCTAACGCTATAGGGACCACGGTGACCCAATTACTTAAATTGACTTTTACTCTTCATTTACACAATACACATGTGCCATACTACTTCATCAAATTGTGTTTGATTCTTACACAATGTCTTCAGTGATGATGTTAATAATAATATCTTTATTTTTTTTATCTTTTTTTTCTGCTCACGGATTGATAGCCAGGAGCCTCGACCAACACCTTAAGAGGCTCACGTTAGAAGGCTGGATCAAGGGTCTGATACAGAAGGCAGTCCTTCTTGACACGGCACGCATAGTGAGGAGGTTCCTGTCTTTGGAGCCCTAACCACCGGTTTCTTGGTCCCTGTACCCGAAGTCGGTGGTCTACTATTTTTTATATTTTTAAATATATGTTATTGTTTATCTTTTTATGTATTTAAAAATGTAATTAATATGTATATAAAATGAAATAAAGACAATAATATCTTTATTGTACCAGATAAATAACAAGATTAACTTAACTAGTTTTTTTTGAGTTTTGAGTTTTTTGAGTTATTACAGAAAGGATAGGAAAATGAAATTATGTATAGTAGAATTTATACATTTCATAAGGTAATACACCACAGGTTTTACAGGTATAGGTTATTTACTGCTTAATGTTAAAAACAAAGTTTATCTTCACTCAATACTTAAAGTGACAAATGTATCAATTTATTGATAAGAGTTCGATAAATATTCTAAAATGTGCATTGTTAAAAAATATCCAATTGAATTGTATTTATGGTTCGCTATTTTGGTCATAGTGACTTCCACATAAAAGGTAGATTATATGTTATCGCGGACTTTTATTTAGAACTATTTAAGACAAATAATCCTACACTAATTATCTTTGTGTAACATCAACGGTTTGGGCAGCGCACGCCAAAATAGCTCTCAGAATGCTGATTTTTTCCGACTTACTGGACAGTTGTCTATACATCATGACGAAATTACAAAAAATGTCTATAAATTTTTACTTGTTATGTTATTCCGATGTCTACGCTATATTACTGCAAGTTTCATGAAAATCCGTTCAGTAGTTTTTGCGTGGAAGAGTAACAAACACACACATCCTTATCGCATGCATAATACTAGTAGGATAGGACTAGGATAGACTAGGATAATGAAGACTCTATAAGCGCAGTTGGTTTAACTGCAAAGAATATTTAAAGTCAAAATATGTACATAATGCATTACCTATACATTATTTTCTTCGCAATAAGACTCATTTGTTTCAAAAAGAGTTTGTCGGCCCCACGTCATACTGCACAATAGATGGCTCGGTGAATGCATTCTAATGAAATAAAGAAACGTTTTGTCCCCCATTGCATTGACTCCGAGACCTAAATAGAAGTGAATAGAACCGTCTCCTTTTCACCAACTATCTATATGGGAGGAAATTTTCCCTGTATGTGCTGGATATCGGTTTTGTGTTAATGGAAGTTTAGCTGAAAATAAAACGCAATGTAATATAATATTTTACTGTATTTTGTTTTTTAGCCTATAATCTATGTGAATTACAATTTTGTACTCCCTTTTATTTAATAGTGCAGTTAACGATGGACTGTAAAAAATATGTGTATATAAAAATTAATATAGTCAATACAGAAAATAAAAATGTCAAGGACTGAAATTTAGGTAAAAAGACTAGGGAAGATGAAGAAAAAAGATGTCAACTCAAAGAAGAAGTAAACAACAAGTTATGTGTCCCGTCCCGTCATCTACCGGCGTTAATTTGTGTACTCAATTGTAGTTGTCAGGTAGTTGTACTTTCTATAATTCAGAAAGACCCATTCTAGAAGCACAATAAGCGGTATTCTAATAAATAAAAACCAGGTCGTCAGCTCCCAAGCCACCCGAAACCTGTAACAACCAGGTTCATGATAAAGATACATTACCTATAGTATCTGTTTACATACATTTTTGTATAAATCACATCTAGCAACGTAACAAATGGTTTTGCTCATTTTAGTCATCAAACAATTATTAGATGATGACAACGATGACAAATCGAGATCATTTTAAACCTAGACCAATAAAATTCCTGACAAAAGGTACTCGATCAAATTCGGGTTTTATATCAGTCAAGTGGGGTAAGGGAGTTCTGTGAAAACCCTACCTTTCCATGACCTACATCTTATCTCTAATAACATTTCTATCATCTAGTTAAGCTACTTTCGCCTCAAGTTGTAAAATCATAAAGTTCGTTTAACTTTATATCGATATAGCAAGGTAATACTTTCTCCGTCTCAATAAAGAACAAGACAAAATAAACACCGTCAGCGAACTAAGTCCCGAAGTAATAAGCAATGTTATTTTATTCAGAAACCAATATAAACTTTACTTTCAAACTTCAACAACTTCGTTGGGAGTTTGAAAAATGAAATTTCAATTTAGTTTCACTGTGTTTTGTATAAGTTTTTTTTTTATTACCGATCTAGGAGGATATATTTTTCTACGCAAAGTTTAAACAAATTGTTCAGAGATAGGATCTAGTACTGAGGCAATAAATTCCTAATTCAAAAATTTAAATAATTAATATTATCAGAAGGAATATAAAGAATAGTGTTCCTTACAAAACGAGTAAACTGGTGATAGTCTGAATAAAAGTCATGAATAAATCATCAGGAACCAATGAGCGAGAAGTGTGTCAGTGCTGTAAATGGACATCAATGGTCTCTGCCTACCTCACCGGAAAAAAGATGACTTTATTTATGTATGTACTTGAAACAAGCAGAAATCACGTGACGGTAACTCGATGGTCCTGTTGGTGTAGTCTGTTGCTGGTCCTGACTGCTATACCAGATACCAGACAGATGTCGTGGGTTCAATTTCTACTGTGAAATTTATCCATATATGTATTTAGAAATATATAAGTATGTTTATCATGATGCTGGGTAACATAGTACAGCTTTTGCCTAGTTTGGAATCTGAGGGCCGGTCTGAGATGTGTAAGTTTATTATTATTATAATTTACTGTGACTGTCTGTAAACAAAGCCATAACTCAAATGGTACAAGTGTATTGTCGCCTTTTGAATGCCTGGGTTCCTTAAAGTAGAAAGATGGTGCACGAATCTCACGTACTCCATGTAAAGCAACGAAAAGGTGAGGTCACCACAGTCGAGTTTTCCCAAATATGTCATGCCTATTTGTAAAGATCTAGACTCATAACGTCCCATTGCTGGGCTCGGGTGTCCTCTCAGGAGAAAGTAAAGGCCATACGTCTCCACAACAGCTTTGTAATCTTAGCGTTGGATGTGTTCAAGTCGCCCAAAGGCCACTAACTAAGCTTCACGACTGTTATTCTATTATAATAACTGGGACCGACTGTTTAACATGACCTCTGAATTAAGGAGTATAACTAATGACTGCAAGCAACAAAATAATTTTAAGATAATAAACTGTTATAAAATGACGATGATCTAATAACAAAAAACTAATATATCTAATAATCTTTTTGCAACTGGCAACAAAGTAGATGTCTATACTAATATTATAAAGCTGAAGAGTTTGCTTGTTTATTTATTTGAACGCGCTAATCTCAGGAACCGCTGGTTCGATTTGAAAAAATATTTCAGTGTTGGATAGTCCATTTATCGAGGAAGGCTATAGGCATACATCATCACGCTGAGACCACGCTACGGGCAATAGGAGATTACGTGGGTCAGCTAGTATAAGATAAATTGTAATGCACCTGTATATCTACTGGTATCTATTATCTAGCCATTAAGTACAATACCTACATATTTAACCTATAGGTACTCACTAGCCTACTTACTTAGTGGCCACGTTTTATTTATAAATTCTATTTCATAGTCATTATCTTCATCATCCTACCACCTATATGCAGATGATTTTCAAATTTATACAGAAGCACCGTTCCATAAATTATCGGAAGCCTTCTAAACTATCAGTCTCGATCTGGCGAGCGTCTGTGAATGGAGTAATCAGAATGGGGTTCTAGTGAATCCGTTTGAGACTCAACTTATTGTTGTGGGCAGTCCCAGAATAGTGTCAAAAATAGATTGGACAGAGCTACCAAACATATACAATGTTTAAAAAGAAATATAATATTTGATAAATATCATGTCTATCAACGGTACGTATCTAGAAATACAGTGTACAATAAATATATTTGAGACCTTGTTAAAAGGCCAAGCTATTTACACAGTAATAAAATTGCCATACATATTAGATACAATCTAACAAGTTATTATAATTAGTTGTAAGTTTAATATGTATTGTGGTAGTATTTTATATAAATAAAATAAAGGAGGTATAATGAGTACATTGATCTTCATGCCGCAAGGTTGCATAAACTAATTGTCGTATTCAAAACTCTAAGACAAGTTGCTTTAAAAGCTGTTGTTAAATCCTTGTATTATGCCCTTTGTCAATCTCTTCTTGTTACTGCATCACCTCTTGGGGTGGTGCGTGTAAAACTAGCCTACTTAAAATTGAGAGATCTCATAAAGCTATTCTAAAAGTAAGTTTGTTCCTACCATTTTACTATCCGACGGTTGACCTATACAAAAACTGGGAGGTCTTGACAGTGCGACAACTTTATATATTAAATATCGTTGTACGTTGAGAGCGTTACTAAGGCGGCCTCGCGGAAATTAAGTGTTCTAAATAATGTGAGACGGTTCTTCTCGCCCGGACAACCCTGAAGCCACCGAGTCCCTTGAGCCTCTCCAGATGCGTAGAGATATCGCCTCTATAGCAGTCCTCTATCGCCTATATCATGGGGAGTGTTTGGAAGAGCTCTTCAAACTGGCACTCCCTTCTTCCTTCCTCTAGAGGACAAAACGTGCCGGCCTCGAAAGTCTCCGCTTCAGACTGGTAGACATACACTCTAGGCACTCATCGATTCGGTTCTTCCTTCCTGTGCCGAGCAGTTAAAACCTGGAACTCACTACCAGCGGCAGCGCACGTGTTTCCGTCCCACTATGATCCCGAGTCCTTTAAGCGGGGCGTGAAAAAGCATCTCACTAGGTCGCCATGCTGCACTGTCCTTGTTTGCATTAAGGATGGTGACCACCACTCTTGGATTCTGCTAGTACTTTCCATCAGGCAGGACAGAGTCATTTTGGTAGTTCAAGTATAAAAAAAATGTTTATTATACCTATTAGGTACTTCAGTAGTCAGTTCTTACAAAGTGTACATATCTCCATGCAAAGGAAAGAATTAAAACATTTATTTGCTATTCAGAGAAATAATTCCTTGATTAACTAATACATAATGCAATTTAGTTCCAACAGATTTTTTTATTGCAAAGTAACACTGTACAGCGTTTAGTAGGTCCTATTAAAGAATGTTTATTCGAAGTGTGGTCTGGACTTTTTATTAAATTTACAAAACCACTTTTGCTATCACAATAAATTATTGTTATTAACTTAATAATAATATAAGCAATACTGATATCATGGGAAGTAATAAGTTTAATTTTTTTTACCATAAGCAAAAACAAAACGTAGACCATGACGGAATTGACCAATACGCAAAACGTCAATGAATGTTTTCTTATTTTCATTGTGCAATTTTGTTAATTGTTAACTAATATTTAATATTTTGTCTTTCATTCCTTATTTTGTTAATAATTCATAGTTTATTATTATGAGGTGCTGATACGATTTAATTGAAGTCTTACTCCGTGAGTGCGTCACACAGGAATCTAAACCACATAATTTGTTCGAAATCCATTTATTTTTAAGTTATCGTGTCTGAAATGGATTACGTTACGACATTAAAGATTTTAGTAATCGGTGAAAGTGGTGTGGGGAAATCCAGGTAAGAATAATTAAGCAAATCATAAATAAGTACACAAATGTGAGTGCGTACTTAGTACAATGTGTTTAGTTCGTTGAATAGAAACGTTGACTCATCCTTAAGATCCTTGTATTTCAGGCAAACGTAAATGTACTACGTAATGCATAGAACCTTGTAATTAAAATTCTATTATCTGTGTGGTTTTTAATTCTTTGTTTTGCCAAACTCGACATGAAGGGCGCATTATTATGTACGTTTAAATATAGAAACTATAACGCACGTAGGTACTTCCTGTTTCCTCTGTATCAACTTAGAGTTGACTGGTAGAGAATGCCAATTCAATAAACTGAATGTGCAGCATGTAAATAATAATAATAATAGACATTATATACATTAATATTTTAAACCAGAAACACATACTGTAGACACAAACTAATCAGTTAATAAATTATATTAAATGTTAAACCAACATGAAACATAATTATCTGGATACTGACATTAACTAGGTAAAACTAGCAATTACAAGGATTTCCTTCCTTGATGGATCACTTGGTTCCCTGGCTCCTAGTACCAGAGACAACAGGCGATTTTTGTTTGGTTCGAGTCCAACATAACCAGTGACTTTTATACAGAAAATAACAAGGTTAAACTAACAAACCTTGCTTATTACACAGGTGTGCTGAATCTATCAGAATCTCATACACATCATTGAGTGTAGCTTGACAAATGATACAGAATTATAAAATTCAACACATGTACTAAATAATATTTTTTTGTTTGATTTAGATAAATAAATAAAATAAATATTTTGGACATCTAACACACAATGCTATCTAGTTCCAAGCTAAGCAGAGCTTGTGTTATGGAAACTAGAAAACTGATATAAATACATACATATATACATGGGCGTACCCAGGATAGGGCAGGGGAGGGCAGCTGCCCCCCCCTAGATGTTGACGTTCCTACTATTTTCTTCTCTCGATTATATATAAAGCACACTCAGACGCATAAAAACGTAACTAAGATCGACTATGGACAAAGACAGATTTATTTTCTGTGTTGTTGTAAGATCGGCAATCGGCATCGGAATCGGAATCAGTCCTAGGGCTATGCGATGTTCGAACGTAGTGACTATCAGAGCATGCTCTTTAGCGAGGAGAACTACTCATCATAGTCCTAAGATATCAAATCTTCCGAGTCGGTTTATGTAGTTTTAATGGACAGCTGACATGCCCATTCATTTGGAATGTATTTAAGTTACTACAAATAATTCTCGGAAGCAAAATATTATTGTCTGATATATCAGAAATTTCTTGTCCAGTAATAATTTGTAGTTTCGTCCTAGCATCCAGTACAGATTTTTGTGCCGCCTAGATATATAAAATCACTTTATTTTGCTTTGATATGGGTTTTCCACCGGTCTATATGTAAGCCTACATTGGCTCGCAATCGAAGGCCGATGGGACACCATTTTCGAAGTCTGATTCCCAAGCTGGCGCAGCGCGTGCTTGGCTCGGTTGCTGCCAAATATGAGGGGGCCCGATAACTCGTGCAGGAGACTATACGCGGGCCTTGTGCGGTCCCCAGTATGGGCTGAGGTCCTGAAGGCCAGCACTATCGGTTTATTGCGACGTCCGCAACGAGTGCTGACCTTCAGGTACGAGACCTAAGACTCGAGAAATCAAGACCAGAAATTTCAATTCCACCAGGTTCTTGTGGAGGAATGGAAGGAACGACTTGGGCAACCGAGTGCTGGGCACGCCGTTATTGCGGCGGTAAGACCCGTTATGGAGGATTGGCTCGAGAGGCATCACGGCTGACACAGGTGATCACTGGGAAAGGATGCTTCGGAGAGCACCTGTGTCTGATCCGCAAGGAGCCAACGTCTGAGTGCCACCACTACGATGACCAGACCGTAGACACGGCATTCCACACACTGGCAGAATGTCCGGAGTAGGGCGAGTCGAGGCGGCCATCGGAGTGGGGGTTCTCTCGCTTGGTAACATTATTGCGACTATGTTGCGTAGCGAGAGCGCGTAGAACTATGCCGTCGCGAGCGAGCGAGCGAGCTAGTTATGCTTGCAAAGGAGATCTTACCGTCCGCCAGGCCCGGGAACGGGCCAGGTACCGCAGACGGGCAAGCGCAAGCTTGGGGGTGACAGGTGAGGATCACCCTTTTTTTTTAACGAGTAGAATCCGTCGGGCCGTCTACCCCATCGGGGTTTGCGGCGGGGTGCTGTGTCGAAATCGAACCGACTAAAACCACACGCTGTGCCATCTCTGCGCCTGAGAAGGGAGGGGTCCGGGAACTGCAGTTATTAACACGACCGGATCCCTCCCAGCGCCTGCCGTTCAAATCTCAATTTAGGCGATGCACGGCAACGCGTACGTCGCCTCCTCGCGGTTGGCCTGTATTGCGGATGGAGGGGAAAACCCGTCCCGTCCATCCGTGGCCACACTTAGGGCGGCATGAGGTGCTGGTATGCGTGCCTCCGCCGCACAATTCGCGGGCGGCGGATCGGGACCGAGTGAACGTTGTCCTCTCGGGCCTTCTCCGCCGTCTCCTTCTGCGAAATTACGTCTTCGCAGAAGGATGCGACCGCGGTAAAACTGCAATCGCTGCCGGCCATGGATCGTATGATGGCCGGTAGCGAGAGATCTCCTGCAGTTAGGGGCCCGACGCGCTGCGACACCCAAGCAGGGCAGACCGCCAGCTTGTGCTGGGCCGAGTCCTCACTGCAGTCGCAGTGGTGGCAGGCGGGACTCAATTCCCTCCTAGCGACCGAGTGCAGGTACTTCCCGAAGCAACCGTGCCCGGAAAGCACCTGCGTCAGTCGGAAGGAAGGAGTCTCGTGCTGCCGCCCTGCCCTCTCGAGGATGACCGGCTGGAGCGCCTCCACGGTGGCAAAATCAGCGCGTGGAGCCTCCAGCCGGGACGACCAACTAGCCATCGTGGCTCGACGAGCGGCTTCACGCCACTCGCGTATCTCTTCGGGCGGAGGACGAAATCCGTTCTCCGCCCGATATTCAGCCGCTCGTCGATAAACTTCGGCGAGCACTTCCGCCTCCAAATCCCACGGGGGTGTTCCGGCCAAAGGTGAGGATCGGCCCGAGGTACGTCGGGGTTCTAGGGATTTCCTTCCGAGGGTGCACCTGATTCCATGCCAATGCCTTTTTCATATCCATTTATTTGACGAGGTGCTTTTAAAAAAACCTGATTTGCCCCCCCCTGGCCCACAACCTGGGTACGCCCATGCATATATATATTTTGTTAATAGCTACATATTAAACATAGAAAACACTCAAACTCTGAAATAAATATATGCAGATCATCCAAACATTTGGTCCGATTTTGGATCCGATTCCGTTTGGGAATCGAACCTAAGACCTCAACCACTATGCCACCTAGGCAATCGATTCGACATAGGTATAGGTTTTTGTCATATAAGAAGTACACAACATTTTTAAAAACAAAAAATTTAAATGTTACATAATAGAATGCAGTCATAAATAAAAGTATGCCGGCAATCATACCTGTGGCTTTCTATAAGTTAATGTATTAATCTACATATTTATATAATGTGTACAATGTATATATATAATTTAAAATGCAAATATTTAGAGTTATGCAACACAGGCACAAAGAAAATCTAAACTTGTTACCTGCGGCTCCACTCACATATATTTCAGTTGTTGCGGTAATGAGTATTATATGACCTTCCTTATAAATCAAACTATCCGTCACGCCAATAATTGAAATGCAGCAGTTTAGCTGTGAAAACATAACAGACAGACAGACAGATACACAAGATTATTTTATAATATATTATTTATGATATTAGTATGGAAGTATTGAAAATGGAATAAGTACAAAAGTACATCAATTAAAGAAACTATCTTTGCCCTACCAAAGTGACCCTACCAAATTACATTACATACTAAAAAGTTAAATAAAGAGAAAATTATGTGAGACCGTTGATTAAGTTTTTGTAAACCCGTATTCATTGTCTGCAAAGTAGTAGATAACAGCCATTTAAGTATTTTTGTAGAAATGAGTCAGACAATTGTTATATTTTATAGATATCAATTTTGTTCTATTCAGCTATCTTGTTGACTTGTTATAGAGGTTGCAAGATTTACAACATCAGTTTAGTGAAAATAATTATTACCTATTGGATTTTAATTGTGCTGTATGAATACATGTTTTCCTATGAAGTTTAACTCGAATAACATTAAGCAATTAAGTAATTAAACTACATATCTTTATAATAAATATTGTAAATTTTATAGTAAATTAGCTGTCCCGGCAAACGTTGCTTTGCCATAAAAGGGAATATATGTTGTAGAGGTGGGTCAATAAAAATCGCGATGGAAAAATAGGGGTTGATCGTAGAGGGTTGAAAATCTAGGGTTGTATGTATTTTCTAATGCTGCATCATAAAAAAATAGAAATTAAAAATTTTGTCAAAAAAATAAAAAAAAAATTTAGGGGTGGACTACCCCTAACATTTAGGGGGATGAAAAATAGATTACAACCGATTCTCATAGATACCGGATAATCACGAAAAATTTCATCAAAATCGGTCGAGCCGTTTCGGAGGAGTTCGATTACGCACCCCGTGACACGAGAATTTTATATATAAGACTAGCTGTCCCGGCAAACGTTGCTTTGCCATAAAAGGGAATATATGTTGTAGAGGTGGGTCAATAAAAATCGCGATGGAAAAATAGGGGTTGATCGTAGAGGGTTGAAAATCTAGGGTTGTATGTATTTTCTAATGCTGCATCATAAAAAAATAGAAATTAAAAATTTTGTCAAAAAAATAAAAAAAAAAATTTAGGTGTGGACTACCCCTAACATTTAGGGGGATGAAAAATAGATAACAACCGATTCTCATAGATACCGGATAATCACAAAAAAATTCATCAAAATCGGTCGAGCCGTTTCTGAGGAGTTCGATTACGCACCAACACGACACGAGAATTTTATATAATAGAAGTAGCCTAACCCCACAGTGTTACTCCATATATTATAAGCGATCTATCAGTGAAGGTCTCGTCAAAATCAGTCCAGCAGCAGTGTCTGGAAAGACATTAGCCGGATCAAAGGGACAGACGACATTTTATTTTTTAAAACTTTTGGCACTCGGGGACTGCCGAGCTACTTGGTAGGTGGAGTGGGGGTTGTTAGGTTTTATTTTCGTTACGGAATTTCTTAATTCGTTCGCCGCGCGTACATACATATGCATTTAGTAAAATGCAGTTATTTTAATATTACAAACAGACACTCCAATTTTATTTATAGATACATTTAATGAATAGCTTGCTTTGGCCTACAGTACCTGTCTGATGACATGGGTTGGTAGATTTGTCTCAGTTTTTCCTTCTCTTAGCAGTGCTTGTTTTCTGAGCACTACCTTATTTGACTCTTACGACACCCTTTATAATGAATCAGGGAATACACTGCACATTCTTAATACATGACAACAAAGTTAGTAAGCATAGTGCGAATAGCTGCAATCAATCAATCATTTATTTGCGGAAATATAGGTTAGTTACAGATCGTAGGCTTATTTTAGAGGTACACTATGTCCTACTACATTATGCGGTGTGCAATTAATGTTACAAAAAATGACATAAATCTAATTACAATAATACAAAAAAAAAATATATCAAAATATGTCAATTATCATATCAAATAATATGAATACAAAATAATGTTTAGGTACATGAAATGGACAAAAGAGTAAAACTACAGAATATTTTTTTTGTTTTAGCATTATCCTAGCCTTTACAACCGGAGACTACAATGCTTCATTCCCAGCTACAATCGGAGTTGACTACAAATGTAAAGTTATGGATGTTAATGGCATGAAGGTTAAACTTGGTATCTGGGATACAGCGGGACAGGAGAGATATAGAACATTGACTTCTAGTTTTTATAGGTATGCTTTGTACTTGCCGGAATTGGTGGACAAAGATTGTGATTTTGTATTTTGTTTTTTTTATGGAGTTGGCGTCAGAAGTGTGTTGCCGGCCTTTGGGAGATGGAGGAAGGGGTTGGGGATATGGACCTCCGGTATCGTCAATCACTCGGTGAAACAGCACTATTTCACACCGGTTTTCTGTGAGGCCGAGGTATCACCCCGTTCGAGACGGCCTATTCGGCCCAGGATTTTTTGGCACTATTTGTTTACACGGTCGCCACGCCGTTTTCTACTACGCTAAGTATTGTGGGTTCAAATCCCACGTGGGACAACACTTTATGTGATCCACAAATTGTAGTTCTAAGTCTAGGTGTTCTTTGTGTCCGTAGTATGTATGCTTCTAACGTTCCCCGCGACACAGTATTTATAGTCCTAATTGGCTTTTTCAAAAGAAAAACTAACTGTTTTTACTTAAGAATGTTTATCCGTAGTCTGATACCGGCTCTGACTAATTTAAGATTAGATGGTTGTATGTTAGAGGTCATTATTATATTATGTACAACTATTTAACAAGGAAAAAAAATGTATTTAATATAAAGTTTTATCACAGGGATGCTCACGGTGCTATTTTAGTGTACGATGTGTCTGAGCCGAAAACTTTGACGAAACTAAACGAGTGGGCCGAAGAGCTTCAAGTGTATTCCACCAAGAAGAACATCGTTTGTTTAGTTGTTGGCAATAAGATTGATAAAGTAAGTTGATTGAGTATTTGGAGTTTCATTATATTTAGTTTACTAGCTGACCCACGCAACCTCGTTTGCGTCTTCTTTTGCCCTTAGCGTAAAAAAATTCCCCCGTTTTTGAAACATTCTTCAATCTTACTCCGCTTCTATTAGTATTAGCATAATGATATATAGCCTTCCTCGATAAATGGACTATCGAACACCGAAATATTTTTTCAAATTGGACCAGCGCGTTCAAACAAACTCTTCAGCTTAATAATATTAGGATAGATGGGCACTTATATATTATCAAGTTATTTTATGATATATGGGACAAATGAACAGGTGCTTTAATCATCATCGTCAACAGCTTTTAGTAGACCACTGCTGGACATAAGTCTCTCCTGATGATTATTGTCTTTTGCCTCTGATAGAGTTCTGCAACTCAAGAGTAATAAGTACCCTAGGAAAGCCATTCTTCAGCGCACATGAACCAGCTTAACTGAAGTGGTACAACGTCATGTTTCAAAATCATAGTAACCACTGGACCGATTAAGATGTAATTGCACACATAAAAAAATATTGATGCTTTAAATAAAAAAATAAATATTTTAGTTAATAAATTATATGTTTAGCAAAATCGTGTAGTACCAAGAGAACATGGCAAGGCATTTGCACAGAAACACAGGATGTTATTCATCGAGAGTAGTGCCAAGACGCAGGAAGGCATCAATTTGGCTTTTGAAGAACTCGTGCAAAAGGTAAGATTTGCTTTTAGACTTCATTTGGTTGCTGAGCGTAAAATCTTCTTTCATGCAAGGGACTATAAGTTTCGAATGTAAGTCAAATTTTAGGGGAAATGATATTTCGCCTGAAGGATACCCGAGGAGGAGGCCCGAGGTACGTCGGGATTCCAGGGTTTTGCTTACTAGGGTCTACTGGTTCCCCGGCTCCTAGTACCAAAGACGGTGTGCGGTTTTAGTCGGTTCGAGTATCCGCACGGAGGAAAAAAAAGGGAGGGGGAAATGATATTTAAGGAGATAAAGATACAAATATAAAGTTTTGGGTTTTTTCAGAAATGACTTCTAGTAGAATTTGTTCATATCTTGTACTTTAAAGTTGAAATAGATATTATTGCCTTTGATTTTTATTATCTATTTGGATTTATAAAATTTGAGATAGATAAACAACTCAATGAATTATGTTTTTGATATTATCTGCATAAGGAGTTCGGATTTATAAAATTTAGTAGTATTTTAGATAGGTGTAAGCATCTAAATAAATAAAAAATAAAAAAACTGGATAAAACGCTAAGTTTGAGAAGAACAAACAAATAAACATGTAATACACATTAGATTTTTAGGAGTTTGTATTACTGTAATAGCATAAAAGTATGCTACAAAAATGAAGAATTTTAGTAAATTTACAACCATTTAGTCCCGTACTATCGTATTGCCGTATGTACTTCTATTCTACTTCAAAATGCAGGTATAAATATAAAATACTAGCTGACCCGGCGAACTTGTTACTGCCATATTTTTCATTCGTAAATATTTTCTAAATTTCTGATCAACTTGTTTTGCGGACAAAATAAATAACTTGACCTGTTTTTTTTTTTGTAAAATAAGAATTATCTAATTTAGTGCACTCGATCGGGAGTTATGCACGTACACACATTTCAGCGATTCATTTTTATTAATATAGCTTTTTTCTCCTCTAGATAATAGAAACACCTGGGCTTTGGGAAACTGGTGGACCGTCATCCAACATCCGTATCACAAACGATTCGGAGAGGAGACAAGAACAGTCTTCGTGTTATGATTACACTTGCACTATTTAGAATAAGCTTGCGTTGGCCGTCGTTTGAGTAATTTTGTATCGCTGCTACATAGACGTTCAAACACTTATTATAATTTTTGCCACACCAAGCTGTTGTATTTGTGAACGTTTTAATAAATAATATTAGTAAATCATATGAATTGTTTGTAAAAAAGCTAGTGTTTGGGTCATACGTGTGCTTATTAACCAATTAATGTGCACATTTGTATTTGATACAATAGCAATCACTATTGTATCAACGTGATACAATATTGAACAGTGAAGCTAAATGTTTTTGTAGCGATACATATTAATAATAATTCATGTTTTATTTTCAAAGTTGAGTAATAGATATATTTAGCGAAGCCAGTTTTAGTTTTGTAATATCTCTAATATAAATTATAATTAATTTGGTATTATTATTTGGTATTGCTACAAAAATGTTTTAACGAGATTGGGGCCAAATAAAAAACGCCTTCGCCTTTTAAAAAACGTAGCATAATGATTAAATTTAGTTTTTTCATTATTTTGCGTTTTTAACAAGGCGTTCCATATTGAGAACTAGTTAAGTACATAGAGGCACACAAGTACTAACTTATATTTAATGAAGTCGATAATTATGAAAATTAAAAATATATATATGAAATATATGTAAATTGATTAATTGCAAGGAGAAACAGTCACTTTTAGTATTCTGTTAAAAAATAAAATGCAACATTTTATAAATGACTAGCTGACCGACGCAACCTCGTTTGCGTCTTTTATTGCCCGTAGCGAAAAATTTTCCCCCGTATAGTGTCGCGGACTTTTTTGTAGATATTTATAAGATCTACGATTAATTAGAACATTTTATGGTTCTATATTTTATAGTTTACGCAGCGTACGCAAAATAAGTAACTTTTCTGGTTGATTTTTTACACCTTGTGTCCGAAAAACCCCAATATCTTACGGAACCCTATTTTTTTCCAAAATAAAATATAGTCTATGTTACTCGTGGATAATGTAGCTTTTGAATGGTGAAAGAATTTTTAAAATCGGTCCAGTAGTTTTTGAGCCTATTCATTACAAACAAACGAACATACAAACAAAGTTTTCCTCTTTATAATATTAGTATAGATGCATACTTTTCTTTGGTTACCTACACAAAGAAGTTTATTCATGCTAATCAAGTTAACTCGCATTATTATTAGTGTTACATTTGTATACCGCTGCTGAATACTACGGTATCCTTTATGAATTCCCAGTTTGTTTATAGGTGCTGCAGAAGTAACCGAATGAGATCAGTTTGCTTTTAATTTGAACCTTATTCACGATGCTCGTATATCTCAATTTTGTTTATATTTTTCACTCTAATGTGAACCTTATGTGCTACGCTCGTATTGTTCAATTTTGTTTATATTATTCAAAGTAGTCAAGGTAAGTTTTCTTTTAGCAGCAAATTATAATGTGAGTTTTTCTGTTACCTGTAGAATAGCCTTAACGTAATAATATATATTTCTTCTCATTTTATTTTCTCGTACATCGTGAGGTTTATGTAGAATCGTTAACGGTTTTGCAATTAATTAATTTACTGCTTTATACTGTATTAGGTTACTTATCTTATAGCGGAGCTTATTACAAAGTACCTATAGTCAAATCAAGATTTTAAATAAATTTGTTTCATCAAAACTACAAATCTTAGACATCACTTTTCATATCCTCTCAACCTTTAAAATAGAGTGTAATTAAATTTTAATTTATTCTACCTTGACATGATTTGACAAAGAGTAGTTGTACCGGCGTTTTTTTTTTATTTCTTACTTAAATGTGATCGTCAATTGGCATTTATGACCAAGATACTCAGAGGGCCTTATGTGAGTTTATTTTACATCTACTCATCACGGTGATTGGTGAAGATTTCATACCAATCCCAACACCAAACACGCTTAAACTGGCATACGCTGTGCATAAAGTTCCAAAAAAAATTTTAAAAAAAAGCTTGTTGTCGATGGCCAGTTGATGTGAAATGGAATCACACTAGGCCTTCAGAACAGAATCAGTATCAAATTCAACCTGTAAAACGTTTTTGCCATAACACTTTAAATCCTGAATTGAATTTGAAGTTTAATATGTGACTACATCCATCATTATGATAGTCTATGGGTTACGTCATATGTATTGAATTTTGTTCTGTAACATCATGGAAAACATCACTCATAGGGGTGATTCTTATGTAAATTAGGTTGTATGACTGTTCTATAACCTTGAGTAGACCTGAAAATCTTCATAAACTTATGGTGCGGTTTTCTTAATTTCTCGGTTTGTATTTTATATGGAGCGATCATGATCATGAACTACCTTAACATCGTTGTATATGATGTAAGTTGGTTGAAATAACCTATTCCAAATATTAACAAAGGTCTGCTGAAGTCTTAATACAATATATTATAGTATTGTTGTATTATCATTAAGTAGGTACATATAATTGTGCAGGCCTAAAATAAAATAGTTATTTTTTTATTCGTCTTACGCAAGTCCACAAATCAAAATTTCAACAAAAAAAAATACAAGTTAACTAATATTTTTGCCCGTGATTGTACTAGATTTATTAAAGGATCTAATTTGTCCTTGTCTATTATTTGACATTGACATAAATGACAAATGACATAAAGATAGAAATTTTTATTCAAAAGATATACTTATTGTTTTATTGTCCCAATAGGGCTGGCCCTTTCTATCAAAATAATATTATGATAGAGATAAATAAAGGTAAAAGCTTAGGGACCTTATTTATCGTTCAATGTGATTAATGCCGGATTAAGGCTGCTTCAGTGAGTATCACACAACCCTAACTAATACTGTATTACTGTAAACCTCTTTGATTGTATATACGTTTAGATGTTGCGTCATGAAGGGTTTATCTCGTTTATAAATAGGTGTATTTTTTTTTTAATGTTATGTTTATTTTTTTTAAAGGATCCAAGCTTAGTAAATACGTACCTTAGTTATGTCAAAAGTTTTTCAATATACAATATTATTGACCTAGGTTTGCCTAAGAATACCCAGTGATTTTAAATCATGTTTATGAACAAAATATGTATCTACCGTCAATTTACGCAAACATCACATACTGTATCGCCATCCAATATTTGAGAACAATTTGCAGAACTTTCCTCTTATTTTCTTGCAATTCATGGAAAGTTATAACTAGAGTAGAATTACTTTGGCAGGCTCAAACATAAAATTGTAAACCCTAACTTCCTGTTACATATTTTCGTCCCGGAAGTTGCAGCTAAGTCAGATGTTAAATTAAAACTATATGAGCAGTGAGACTGATGGAGCAATACGAACTTTAAAATAAATGTTCTGTCAAAATGAGCCTGATTATCTATATATAAAGACATAGATGTTACAATCAATTGGGAGTTTAGACAGCCTGTAATCCGGCCTTTGACATGTCTGTGTGTGGGTGTGCTGTATTAGAAACGACGCCGACTTAGGTGATTGTGATAATCTGTTTTGCTTTTGTAAATATAATAAATAAATATTTGTTGTATACTATGATTTATTAAATATTCTTAAAATAAACATTCGTTTTATTTTACCTTTACCAAGATGCAAAGTTTTTCCGTGTCGATTTTTATGGGGGAATACGAGCAGACGGATCGCCTGATGGCAAGGCTACAGCCGCCCATGATCGTCGAGACGCGTCACAAGTCCGTTGCCGAACTTTTAAAAAAGGCGTACGCTCTTTTCTTGAGAGTTTGAAGGTATTATATGTATACGCTTCTATTGTCTTGTATTATTGGCTAATATTTTGTTTTGACCACGTGACTTAGCGTTGAAATGACGTTCATTCCCCTACCTGAGTTGGTTTTCTAATAATGTTTACGTTTGTAGAACGTTAACTCGGTTAGGGATACCACCAATAACCAAGGAAAATCTTCGAGGGTTAGATATATAATCTACTAGCTGACCCACGCTACCTCGTTTGCGTCTTCTATTACCTGTAGCGTGAAAATTTTCCCCTGTTTTCGATACATTCTTCATTGGTACTCCGCTCCTTTTAGTATTAGCGTAATAATATGTAGCCCATAGCCTTCTTTTCAAATCGCACTAGCAGTTCCTAAGATTAGCGCGTTCAAACGAACAAACCCTTCAGCTTCATAATATTAGTAGGTATAGATATATCAATAGATAGATACGTTTAGTAAAAACTTTGCACCCCTTTTTACGAAGAAAATTCAAAAAGAGGAGTTTGAAATTTGATACAATTAAAGTTTATATGGAAGAGTAATGCAGAAAGCTTGAAAGAAATGAGTTATAGCCGAATTTTGACCACTGGGTGATCGTGACTATTTTTAGGTATTTTGTTAGGCCTGTTTAATACATGTATGCTTTAGAGATCTTAATTAAAAATGTTTCAAATACATACCTACCTTACTTAGGTTTGAGCTTTAAAATTCTCTTAATACGGTAAAAGTAGGTAGGATAAAGTTCTGGGAGCTATCTCGGTGTTCTCTTATTATCCCGTTCATAAATACTGTTCCTAGAAACCGCTGTCTCAAGCCTAAACGCTCACTATCAAAGAACCTATTTAATTTCAAAGCAGGTACTTGTCTAAAATAAATATCACCATGTCAACACTTCAGTAGGTACAAGCTGGTACTCGTATAGGCGTAAATAAATGGATCTCGACAAGCTTTAAGTGGTCTTTGTATTCTAAGAAGAGATCTTTTTACGCCTACGTTATTTTACACTAGATAATTTAATAAAACGAATTCCGTGGATGTAATGTGAAGATGGGAAATAACACTAAAGGGAAAATTAGATAAATTTAGTAGTAATGAATATGGGTATGGGACCTTTTTGTAATTTTTATGACATGAGGGTGAGACTCATCCTATTATTTATGGTATGTTTTCTGTCAATATCAATAATATTTATACCGTCTAAAGTTACATTGGAGATCGTTTTTTGTTTTTTCGGAATACGGTCCCCATTTCATGTCATCCACATTTTATATAATTTTTATCATTAATTTCATCACGACGACGACTTGAAGACTCGAAGACTTGATAATTGAAGACGATAAATACTTGACATTGGCAGAAATAGCTGATCCTAGTGATCCGGCTGGTTGCCATTCATCAAAAAAAGAAAGAAAGAAGTACATTGGAGATCGTTTTTTGTTTTTTCGGAATACGGTCCCCATTTCATGTCATCCACATTTTATATATTTTTTATCATTAATTTCATCACGACGACGACTTGAAGACTCGAAGACTTGATAATTGAAGACGATAAATACTTGACATTGGCAGGAATAGCTGATCCGAGTGATCGGGCTGGTTGCCATTTCATCAAAAAAGAAAGAAAGTTACATTGAAGCTCGAGTTTTGATACCGATGATATTATAAAGGACCAAAACGGTAGGTATAAATTAAGTGTCATTGCTAGATCACAATATAACGCGATTTATTTTAAATTCTATGTCGTGAACATAGAGAAAACTGCGTTTCCCGCTACGTAGACCCCACTCAAGAACTTTATGACTCCACCGGCCACTTTTTCTACGAGCTACGTCCCCACAGATAGCTACATAAGTTTACCAATTTTGAAAAACACAGTGTTGGTAGCTAACCAACGCCGAGTTTTCCAAAATTCCAAAAAAATGGCCAGATCATGGGAAGTCGTTGGATGAGTGTGTTTACGCATTTAACGACTTCCCATGACCTTCTCCTGGTCGTTTTGTAGAACCTTGAGGGATACAATGATGGCGATGCTGATTGGGTCATACCTACGTGCCGCTATGAATTTTAAATATTTCGATATCAAAAAGGTTTTCGAACAGGAATTCGTAACTTATTTATGATAGAACGCTTTTTGATTGATAGCATACTCTAAATAATACCAACGTAAGTTCGTCTAAAGTTAGGTACGAAATCAAAGTTCCAGGTAAAACCATAATTTTTTACTCGACTACGACAAACCCAAATATGTATGATTTTATCAGGTTATGTATGTAATGAACAAAAGAGGTACCGTTAGAAGCATCTTGATCGCCCGCTGGTTATAGGCTATATGACGTGTCACTGAATCTAATGTGGCGCCCTCTAGCGGTCATAAAGTACTGTGTTAAAAATAAATTTGAGATAAATATACCGTATTGGAAAGGTCGTTACTTGTACCTATATTTCAAAAATATATATATTATTTGCATTTTCTCTTGACTATTTCCGTATTTATTCGATAATTGTGATATTCCTATGGTTCATTGTTTGCTAAAGGACATGCCTATTGCCTATGTCGCTCTCAGTATATTCATAAACATAGAAGGATTGTATAAGTGCCTTAAATCATAACAAATTACTTAAAAATCCTCATGATAAACGATTGCTTGCAGAATAAGATAAATTAAGAAATCTTTCCAGGTTCCCTTAACTTCTGAGGCAGACAATTTACTACTCGATTAGGTTTGTTTATTGAAATATACTTTGTAAATAACTTAATATTATAACGGCACCAAAACATAAAAAAAAAATTGAGAGGTGTCAAGGGACACCCGGATGGAACGAAGTTCGAAATAGAAAGACGAAACGAAAATATCTGGCTTGCTTTCTATAAGAGAGAGAGAGAGAGCCAGACAGAGAAAGGGTAATGATTCCTGACAATTTCAGGGTGTGCAAGGGGGGACTAAAAAATGTCTCCGAGCCATAGTTTCGGAGATAGAAGGGGTATCTTCCTTAAGGGATGATCTTAGGGGGTGGGGGTGATCAGGATATTGGGGTGAATGGATTGGGGGTGCTACGCTAGATAAATAAACATACAATATGGTATAATAAATTCGTCTTGACAAAATGTGTCGTTGACATATGTCGAATATGTCGTTACAATTCCGTCTAGCCCCCTTCCGCAACGCGCGATAAGGAACTTCGTTCCAAAAAACTAAAACCCAACTACGACAAAAAACGACACCGGAAAAGTATGAAACAAGACTTTCAAAACAAAAAATCTTGTTTAACACATTTTCAGCATCGTTTTTGTCGCAGTTGGGTATAAGTCTTTACTTATTTTTGTATCAATACATTAAATCGACACTTCATTTATCAGAAAATATTTAGAGCTGTTGTTCTACTTCCCATTTGAACGCTGAAATTTTGCACATGACAACCCTTTATCGAAGCCTTATTTACACTACTGTAATTAGAGATTTCGCCATGCTTTAATTAATTGTATTGATATTGTCTGCATGTAGTGGATCTAGGTCATCCTATTCGGTCGTGATTAACTCTTCTACTGCTAGAATAACGTACATTTTGCATTTGAACGAAGAAGTAAGAAAATAGGTTTAGGTACTACAAACTTCTTTTTTTTCGTGTTTTGTTCTAGGTGATTTCGTTATAAATGGCAAGGCAGCATTGCTGGTCTGTGACAGCACGGTTGGCCTAGTAGTTTAAGTGGTCGCCACACCGCTTTCCACTGCGGTAAGTGTTGTGGGTTCAAATCCCATGTAAGATAATACTTTGTATGGTTCGCAAAATGTTGTTCTGAGTCTAGGTGTTCTTTCTGTACATCTATACTAATAATAAAGCTGAAGAGTTTGTTTGTTTGAACGCGCTAATCTCAGGTACCGCTGGTCCAATTTGAAAAATTCTTTCAGTATTGGATAGTCCATTTATCGAGAAAGGCTATAGGTAATATGCATATATGATATATATGATAAATAGCAACGAATGAATTGTTTAACTTGGGTTTCCATCGAGGCGTTTTTATCACGCCAGTTGAACTGGGCTCTACTATGTTCCAAACCCTGTTTCTTCTAGGTATTTATTAAGAATTCAAATTAAATATTTTTAGACAAGGAATACTTTACCAGGTAAATTAATCCTTTTTGAACAAAACAACGAAAGTTAAAAATAAATGTAATATAATTTTAAAAATCAAAGTTCCTGCTCAGTGATGTCACAAGCTCTAACATATTAATCAAGAACCTTCCATTAATACCATAGGGAATGCTCCATTCTCACCATAAGGAAAAGCGATATATAGACGGTCACCGTCGAAAAACACCAAAAACGGTCGTTATCACATCGCTTCGCTTTTATGGGACTCATTTTTCAGGAACTGCGAAGAAACTGACCATGTATTTTTTCCTCACTTGACCTATTTAGTTCTAGTGACCAGTTCAAATGAGTAAAGAATTTCTATTTTTATTTACAAAAATATACAGGAATTTTGTATCTAATTCTACTTGCATTGACTGACTTAACTTTACACACACAGGACTGTGAATTGAGTCAACTAGTGGCCACCGCCGTGAGGAGATACATTTATGTAACTCTTAAACCACCTATATATTTACTTAAGCCTTTCACTACTGAACGAAGGCTTCCCCCAGCGCCAACTATTGACCAATGACAGCCATTTTCTTCAAGTCGTCGGTCCATCGTCCCGCAGGACGCAACGGATGCACTCTATTATCAATGAAACTTGTGCTAATATTCTTGGAAATTATTAACTAAAGCCAAACAACTTTTCATGTTATCATTAATTACGCATGTATTTTTCATTATCAAACATAAACAAACTAGGAATGAAATATACTGTATCGGTTATACTAACGAGGGATCATAGGCAGTCTTCGTAATATTATTATGATTGTATGAAGTTGAGATAAAATATTATAATTTTCACAACATTTTTAATATCACGAAATTAACGACATTGTAATTTCATATTGCATTTTGAACTTCAACCCAATTACGTACGACATTATACAAAACCGAATTTAAAACAAAAATTATCGGCAAACGAAACGCCAATATAAAAAGACCGCCATTTAAGTAGGTACACTGAATAATTTATATTTAATTTTATTTCACATTGACCTCCGCTTGGCAGACGTGACAACTTAATACCTACATATTTTATAGATTTTATAAATTTAGCGAAAAATAACATGTTAATAGTAAGCTGATTTATTTTTATTAGCCATTCATATATATAATGTCGCATAAATGTTTTCCATAATCTATGTTAAAAGCTTTTTAAGAGCTATTCAACTAATAATTATGTTTGAACATTAAGGAGTATACCAATAAAAAATCAGTATCTATCAATAACCATTCATTGCGATGTTTAGATACGAAAATAACTAGTAATGTGAAAATCCTTAGGGGCCATATTGGCGTGAATGCGTGTAATGGTAAATATTATTTTCGTCGTCTAAGTGAAAATATACAGGCCGTAAAATCGTGCGGGCCCGACTCTGTCCTCTGTGTAGTAGTTACATATTCTCACTACAAAGTACAAAATCCAAGTATCGTAATAATGAATCATTTCTTGATTGGTTATGAGTCTGTTGATCAATGGGAAAGAGGGCTCTTTTGGAATGATTCACTGTAAGTTTTCAACTGAAGAAGACTATGAGGCTATATCAGAGAGAGACTAAAATATAACTTTGTTTTAAATATGTATTATATTATTAAAAACACATTGCATTGTATTGTATAAAGGCGTAACTGTACTACCACCCGTAACAGGTAGTTAATTAACCAACGTTATAAATTGACTGCCTCGGTGGCCCAGTGGTAGTAAATGCGACTGCTGTGCTTGAGGTCTCGGGTTCAAATCCTGGGTCGGATCAAGTGTTTGTGTAATCTACAAATATTTGTTTCGGAGTTTGGGTGTTTTCTATGTATAATATGTATGTATTTACAAAAAAAAAGTATATATGTATTCATATCAGCTCTGCTTAGTTTGGGACTAGATGGCGTTGTGTGTTAGATGTCTAAAAAAAAAAAAAATTGTTCCATCATTAATTATTTTAATTTGTTAAAGTCTGAATTATAAAATGTTTAGTAAGGAATAGAAACTTATGTAGGAGTTACAATCCCTTTAATGCAAATATTTTTTTAAACTATCACATAAATTAATGTAATACAACATTTGAAATAAATAAATTAAGGCTTTTATGTAATTACGTATAATATTCGAAGCCTAAAAAGTAAGGGTCGTTCTGGGAACTGTGCCTTTGATTTTAGGATTATATCTTTTCTTTTTTTTTTTTTTCTAAAACGACAACTCCGTAGGTGGTCCAAACGGCAATTCTACCACCCGTAGAATTGCCGTTTGGAGCCGGGATAGAATAGCTCCACCCCATCTCATCCCGTGGGTGTCGTAAAAGGCGACTAAGGGAAAGGACGGAGCCGAGTTTCAGGCTGCAGTTGACAGCTACACTAATTATACTGCAGCTGTTAGCTGGGCAACAATTACAATTACATGCGAAGGTGTAAATTTTAGTAATTAGGTTCCTTTAATTCCTTCTTTCGAAGGAACGGTCAAAACTTGGAACCCACAACCTGCGGGTTTCCTTCCCACAAAGTCCCGAGTCCCTTAAGCGGTGCGTGAAAAACTCAATAGGCCGCCATAATGTGGGATACCACGCTGCATTATCCACCTTCACAACGAAGATGGTGAAAACCACTCTTGGATTCTACAAATGCTCTTCATCAGGCGGAGTAGAGTCATTTTGGCAGCTTAAACATGAGTAAGTAAAAAAATCTCAAGTAGGTAGTATAGCATCAAACGCGGCAGGAACGCACAAAATAATCAACACGTATGTACACATCTCCTTACGACTCTTTCCCAATGCCTTTGCTAATACCAGTGGCAGGGACATTCCCATTTATCACTACCAACAGAGGACAAATAGGCTCAAGGAGGTCTGCCCCCAATGGCCTTAGATGGAGTCCCCTCATTAATGACCAGCCATCATTCAGCAATACTTGAGGATAAACGTTGACAAATTGAAAGGAAGCTCTTCCTTATGATTTACGGGATAAGTGCTCTTTCAATGTGTAATGTTGTGTATTTAGGTTCGTTTAGAGAGAGTTATTGATGAGTTAATATTCCCATAAATGTTGTAAATGTGTAATAAGTTAGTACAAAAGGCGCAATATTTTAGTTACTTTTTATTGCGACTCATTTTGAGCCATTGGTGTAGAGATGCTTTATATCAACTTTAAAAAAAGGCGGGTGTCATATATACATTATACGTATAGGTACATACACTCACATATGTCTAAAAAACGGTAAACTCCAGATCTCCTGTGTTGTTGTTGAATAATAATAATAATAATAATAATCGCTTTATTGTACACCAGATAGTTAGTACAAAGGTAACCTAAAGCTAAGAGGTACAATTGGCGGCCTTATCGCCCGAAGGCAATCTCTTACAGGCAACCATTGGATGGAAAGATAGAAGTGGAAAGTTTAGGGTAGTGCCTGGTGTATAAAAAGTTGATAAGAAAAAGAAGTATTTACATATACATATTATATAAGATAATAGTAACATCTAGTGTGGATGTTAAAATAAATAAATAAGTACGTAGAAATATTAATTAATAGATATTCCATATAAACTGCAGTGGCATTTGAGACTTCATTCAGAGCGAGGTCGGTTACGAGTCTTTGAGGTCTCCCATGTAATATGCCTTCACTAGTCTCTTGAACGCAGCTGATGTCTGCGCACGTCTTACATTAATTGGTAAAGCGTTCCACAACCGAACTGCTTTGGCAGTGAAGGAGTGGTCAAGGAATTTGGTACTATGTCCGGGCATTTTCAATGTCAGATTCTCTGACGATCTCAACAATTTAGAGTGTGTTTCATGTAGAAAGGTGAACCGGGATTTAAGATAACGCGGAGTGAGAGGATTGAATAGAATATTAAAAAGAAGAGAAAGTACATGAGCATTCCGGCGAAGGCGAATGGGTAACCACTTAAGCTGTTTACGATAATCGGAGATATGATCATATTTGCGTAATCCAAATATAAATCTTATACAGAGATTTTGGAGTCTTTCAAGCTTATTCAATTGGTCTTCAGTGAGATCTATATAACTGGCATCAGCATAATCAAGGATGGGGAAAAGAAGGGATTGTGTAAGGGCAATCTTGGTGGATATAGGCAGAAAATTGCGTAATCTGCGCAAAGACCCTGCAGCAGCAAACATTTTGCGACTCAGTTCTTGTAGCTGAGGACGCCAGGATAAGGTATTATCAAAGAAAATCCCCAAGTTCTTCACCCTGTCACTGTACGGTATTGGTGTTCCATTACAAGTGATCCGAGGCAGACTCGACCAATCAATTTTGGAAATCATTCGCGAGCTTCCAATGACAATGACCTGAGTTTTAGATGGGTTAATTTTTAGGCCATAGGTGTTGCTCCATTTGTAAATTTTGTCCAGGTCATCATTAGTGGTGTTAACGGCGTCAATCAGATTAATCAGTGATGCCCTGCTATAAATTTGGAGATCATCCGCGTATAGGTGGTAGGAAGAAGACAGATCCGCAGTGATGGTGTTTATGAAAACACAGAAAACTAGGGGAGAGAGCACGCCGCCTTGTGGTACACCGACTGTAGTACTGCACCAAGAAGAAACGGTGTTTTCAATACTAATGCGCTGCCGGCGACCACACAGGTAGTTGTGAAACCAGTCAATCGCAGTTGGAGATATGTTAAGAGAGCGTAGTATACACAGCAGAACGTCGAAGTCAACGGTGTTGAACGCGTTACTGAAGTCAAGAAGTGTTAAAACTGTCAGCTCGCTATTCTCCATAGCCGATCTCACGTCCTCTGTGATGTGTACAAGGGTGGTAGTGGTGCTGTGACCGGGTCGAAAGTTGAATCATTTGGATTAGATGAGTCATCTAGATTTAGGTTTGAACAGTGACCATTGCAGATCCCCTGGGTTGATGTAGAATCATTTAGATGTATATTCACACACACGCAACACAGGATATACTTATATATTCTCAATGCGGGAGTTGTGTTTTTAAAATTAAAAATAATGATAATGACGGTAAGTACATATAAAATATTTTTGCCGAATTTGACAAACCAATGGCCTAATAAATTCCAAAAAGTTTGTAAAGCTCGTTATCTCCTATTACTTCATTTATTTAATTTTCATCGTTTCCTGTTTATACGGGTACCAATAAAAATCTTTCCGTAAAACTCTGCGAGTATTTTTAGATCATGTAAATTTGAAGATTTATCTAAAGTACTTAGCTAAAAGGGAACTTCAAATATCAATAAAATAGGCATATTACGGTTTGTTCTTTTTTAGCATATTTAATATCGAAAATTTCATCTGCGCATATAGAGGGAACGACAATTGGCACTCGGCACACCGCGAAATTGAAATTGAGTATGAATAAATTAGATATCTGTGTGTATTTACAGAACAGTTCTACATTCCCAGTTGAAAATCTCGGAATTGGATGTTATTTTACATATTCTATTTGAAAAGTAACTGAATGTATTAACTCTAAAGAGCTTTATTTGAGATCGTCAATGTGTAACACTGCTAAAGATATTGTTTAGTTTCTATTGAAGAAGTAATTTTGGGTAAAAACGAGCACAAGAGACTAAGTCTCTGGACTCTAGCTAATGAATACCATACGTCTAATATGGCAAAACGAGACTGAGAGTCTAATTTGAGATGCACTAATTCAGAAACATGAAAAACCTTCACTGATGTAGAAGGTCTCCCTTTAAGAATAAGTAATTGAAATAATACAGTATCAGTTTTGCCTGCCTGCTAAAGTGACTTTACTCTGCGTGATGGAAATCAAAAGCAGTGGCCATTATGCTCATTGCAAATGCAGATAATATAACAGTTATTATTGAGGATCATTATTGAGTTACATAGTATTGCACACGGTTGCCCTTTAACTGTGAGTGAGTAGTAGGAGAGCTGGCACAAATTTTTGGGTAGGTATTTGAGGCAAGCTGAAAACTTGTCAGATACTTCTCCTATTATATCCCAACTTGGGATTGCAGACCTGGCTGGTGAGTAGCGGGGCTAAATCAAACCCCACATTTTTAAAAATATTTTTTTTTCTTCCCCAAAAATATATTTGAGGCACTACGCAATTTATATATGTTGCAGTGTAATACTTAATGAATACGAAAAAAATAAGCCAGATAATTTAATCGGGGTTTTAACATTGCCAGACGCGTGCAAAAATATTTTGAAAAAAAAAGTAAAAAATGTTTTTGAGGCAGCTTGAAATTTAATGGAGTGTTATTTATAACTAAAAAATAAGATTCCCAAAAAGACAGATCATTTCGGTGGGGCTTTCTACCTGCCAGGTGATCAAACAAACAATGAATGGGTACAAGCCTGTAGTGCTGTAGACAAGCTGTAGTGTGAGAGAGAGCGCATAACGACAGCTGTCTTCGTAATTGCTTGCCGCGTTACTATTGGCTCTGGCGAGGCCACGTGACTTACAATAACCCATAAGGTTTCTAGTTAAAATTTCGGAGTAAAAAATATAAAATTTTCTGAATTTGTACTAAAAACATTTTGCATAAAAGGGATTGTATTGATTTATAGACGTTAAACGATTGCTTGCAGAATAAGATAAATTAAGAAATCTTTCCAGGTTCCCTTAACTTCTGAGGCAGACAATTTACTACTCGATTAGGTTTGTTTATTGAAATATACTTTGTAAATAACTTAATATTATAACGGCACCAAAACATAAAAAAAAAATTGAGAGGTGTCAAGGGACACCCGGATGGAACGAAGTTCGAAATAGAAAGACGAAACGAAAATATCTGGCTTGCTTTCTATAAGAGAGAGAGAGAGAGCCAGACAGAGAAAGGGTAATGATTCCTGACAATTTCAGGGTGTGCAAGGGGGGACTAAAAAATGTCTCCGAGCCATAGTTTCGGAGATAGAAGGGGTATCTTCCTTAAGGGATGATCTTAGGGGGTGGGGGTGATCAGGATATTGGGGTGAATGGATTGGGGGTGCTACGCTAGATAAATAAACATACAATATGGTATAATAAATTCGTCTTGACAAAATGTGTCGTTGACATATGTCGAATATGTCGTTACAATTCCGTCTAGCCCCCTTCCGCAACGCGCGATAAGGAACTTCGTTCCAAAAAACTAAAACCCAACTACGACAAAAAACGACACCGGAAAAGTATGAAACAAGACTTTCAAAACAAAAAATCTTGTTTAACACATTTTCAGCATCGTTTTTGTCGCAGTTGGGTATAAGTCTTTACTTATTTTTGTATCAATACATTAAATCGACACTTCATTTATCAGAAAATATTTAGAGCTGTTGTTCTACTTCCCATTTGAACGCTGAAATTTTGCACATGACAACCCTTTATCGAAGCCTTATTTACACTACTGTAATTAGAGATTTCGCCATGCTTTAATTAATTGTATTGATATTGTCTGCATGTAGTGGATCTAGGTCATCCTATTCGGTCGTGATTAACTCTTCTACTGCTAGAATAACGTACATTTTGCATTTGAACGAAGAAGTAAGAAAATAGGTTTAGGTACTACAAACTTCTTTTTTTTCGTGTTTTGTTCTAGGTGATTTCGTTATAAATGGCAAGGCAGCATTGCTGGTCTGTGACAGCACGGTTGGCCTAGTAGTTTAAGTGGTCGCCACACCGCTTTCCACTGCGGTAAGTGTTGTGGGTTCAAATCCCATGTAAGATAATACTTTGTATGGTTCGCAAAATGTTGTTCTGAGTCTAGGTGTTCTTTCTGTACATCTATACTAATAATAAAGCTGAAGAGTTTGTTTGTTTGAACGCGCTAATCTCAGGTACCGCTGGTCCAATTTGAAAAATTCTTTCAGTATTGGATAGTCCATTTATCGAGAAAGGCTATAGGTAATATGCATATATGATATATATGATAAATAGCAACGAATGAATTGTTTAACTTGGGTTTCCATCGAGGCGTTTTTATCACGCCAGTTGAACTGGGCTCTACTATGTTCCAAACCCTGTTTCTTCTAGGTATTTATTAAGAATTCAAATTAAATATTTTTAGACAAGGAATACTTTACCAGGTAAATTAATCCTTTTTGAACAAAACAACGAAAGTTAAAAATAAATGTAATATAATTTTAAAAATCAAAGTTCCTGCTCAGTGATGTCACAAGCTCTAACATATTAATCAAGAACCTTCCATTAATACCATAGGGAATGCTCCATTCTCACCATAAGGAAAAGCGATATATAGACGGTCACCGTCGAAAAACACCAAAAACGGTCGTTATCACATCGCTTCGCTTTTATGGGACTCATTTTTCAGGAACTGCGAAGAAACTGACCATGTATTTTTTCCTCACTTGACCTATTTAGTTCTAGTGACCAGTTCAAATGAGTAAAGAATTTCTATTTTTATTTACAAAAATATACAGGAATTTTGTATCTAATTCTACTTGCATTGACTGACTTAACTTTACACACACAGGACTGTGAATTGAGTCAACTAGTGGCCACCGCCGTGAGGAGATACATTTATGTAACTCTTAAACCACCTATATATTTACTTAAGCCTTTCACTACTGAACGAAGGCTTCCCCCAGCGCCAACTATTGACCAATGACAGCCATTTTCTTCAAGTCGTCGGTCCATCGTCCCGCAGGACGCAACGGATGCACTCTATTATCAATGAAACTTGTGCTAATATTCTTGGAAATTATTAACTAAAGCCAAACAACTTTTCATGTTATCATTAATTACGCATGTATTTTTCATTATCAAACATAAACAAACTAGGAATGAAATATACTGTATCGGTTATACTAACGAGGGATCATAGGCAGTCTTCGTAATATTATTATGATTGTATGAAGTTGAGATAAAATATTATAATTTTCACAACATTTTTAATATCACGAAATTAACGACATTGTAATTTCATATTGCATTTTGAACTTCAACCCAATTACGTACGACATTATACAAAACCGAATTTAAAACAAAAATTATCGGCAAACGAAACGCCAATATAAAAAGACCGCCATTTAAGTAGGTACACTGAATAATTTATATTTAATTTTATTTCACATTGACCTCCGCTTGGCAGACGTGACAACTTAATACCTACATATTTTATAGATTTTATAAATTTAGCGAAAAATAACATGTTAATAGTAAGCTGATTTATTTTTATTAGCCATTCATATATATAATGTCGCATAAATGTTTTCCATAATCTATGTTAAAAGCTTTTTAAGAGCTATTCAACTAATAATTATGTTTGAACATTAAGGAGTATACCAATAAAAAATCAGTATCTATCAATAACCATTCATTGCGATGTTTAGATACGAAAATAACTAGTAATGTGAAAATCCTTAGGGGCCATATTGGCGTGAATGCGTGTAATGGTAAATATTATTTTCGTCGTCTAAGTGAAAATATACAGGCCGTAAAATCGTGCGGGCCCGACTCTGTCCTCTGTGTAGTAGTTACATATTCTCACTACAAAGTACAAAATCCAAGTATCGTAATAATGAATCATTTCTTGATTGGTTATGAGTCTGTTGATCAATGGGAAAGAGGGCTCTTTTGGAATGATTCACTGTAAGTTTTCAACTGAAGAAGACTATGAGGCTATATCAGAGAGAGACTAAAATATAACTTTGTTTTAAATATGTATTATATTATTAAAAACACATTGCATTGTATTGTATAAAGGCGTAACTGTACTACCACCCGTAACAGGTAGTTAATTAACCAACGTTATAAATTGACTGCCTCGGTGGCCCAGTGGTAGTAAATGCGACTGCTGTGCTTGAGGTCTCGGGTTCAAATCCTGGGTCGGATCAAGTGTTTGTGTAATCTACAAATATTTGTTTCGGAGTTTGGGTGTTTTCTATGTATAATATGTATGTATTTACAAAAAAAAAGTATATATGTATTCATATCAGCTCTGCTTAGTTTGGGACTAGATGGCGTTGTGTGTTAGATGTCTAAAAAAAAAAAAAATTGTTCCATCATTAATTATTTTAATTTGTTAAAGTCTGAATTATAAAATGTTTAGTAAGGAATAGAAACTTATGTAGGAGTTACAATCCCTTTAATGCAAATATTTTTTTAAACTATCACATAAATTAATGTAATACAACATTTGAAATAAATAAATTAAGGCTTTTATGTAATTACGTATAATATTCGAAGCCTAAAAAGTAAGGGTCGTTCTGGGAACTGTGCCTTTGATTTTAGGATTATATCTTTTCTTTTTTTTTTTTTTCTAAAACGACAACTCCGTAGGTGGTCCAAACGGCAATTCTACCACCCGTAGAATTGCCGTTTGGAGCCGGGATAGAATAGCTCCACCCCATCTCATCCCGTGGGTGTCGTAAAAGGCGACTAAGGGAAAGGACGGAGCCGAGTTTCAGGCTGCAGTTGACAGCTACACTAATTATACTGCAGCTGTTAGCTGGGCAACAATTACAATTACATGCGAAGGTGTAAATTTTAGTAATTAGGTTCCTTTAATTCCTTCTTTCGAAGGAACGGTCAAAACTTGGAACCCACAACCTGCGGGTTTCCTTCCCACAAAGTCCCGAGTCCCTTAAGCGGTGCGTGAAAAACTCAATAGGCCGCCATAATGTGGGATACCACGCTGCATTATCCACCTTCACAACGAAGATGGTGAAAACCACTCTTGGATTCTACAAATGCTCTTCATCAGGCGGAGTAGAGTCATTTTGGCAGCTTAAACATGAGTAAGTAAAAAAATCTCAAGTAGGTAGTATAGCATCAAACGCGGCAGGAACGCACAAAATAATCAACACGTATGTACACATCTCCTTACGACTCTTTCCCAATGCCTTTGCTAATACCAGTGGCAGGGACATTCCCATTTATCACTACCAACAGAGGACAAATAGGCTCAAGGAGGTCTGCCCCCAATGGCCTTAGATGGAGTCCCCTCATTAATGACCAGCCATCATTCAGCAATACTTGAGGATAAACGTTGACAAATTGAAAGGAAGCTCTTCCTTATGATTTACGGGATAAGTGCTCTTTCAATGTGTAATGTTGTGTATTTAGGTTCGTTTAGAGAGAGTTATTGATGAGTTAATATTCCCATAAATGTTGTAAATGTGTAATAAGTTAGTACAAAAGGCGCAATATTTTAGTTACTTTTTATTGCGACTCATTTTGAGCCATTGGTGTAGAGATGCTTTATATCAACTTTAAAAAAAGGCGGGTGTCATATATACATTATACGTATAGGTACATACACTCACATATGTCTAAAAAACGGTAAACTCCAGATCTCCTGTGTTGTTGTTGAATAATAATAATAATAATAATAATCGCTTTATTGTACACCAGATAGTTAGTACAAAGGTAACCTAAAGCTAAGAGGTACAATTGGCGGCCTTATCGCCCGAAGGCAATCTCTTACAGGCAACCATTGGATGGAAAGATAGAAGTGGAAAGTTTAGGGTAGTGCCTGGTGTATAAAAAGTTGATAAGAAAAAGAAGTATTTACATATACATATTATATAAGATAATAGTAACATCTAGTGTGGATGTTAAAATAAATAAATAAGTACGTAGAAATATTAATTAATAGATATTCCATATAAACTGCAGTGGCATTTGAGACTTCATTCAGAGCGAGGTCGGTTACGAGTCTTTGAGGTCTCCCATGTAATATGCCTTCACTAGTCTCTTGAACGCAGCTGATGTCTGCGCACGTCTTACATTAATTGGTAAAGCGTTCCACAACCGAACTGCTTTGGCAGTGAAGGAGTGGTCAAGGAATTTGGTACTATGTCCGGGCATTTTCAATGTCAGATTCTCTGACGATCTCAACAATTTAGAGTGTGTTTCATGTAGAAAGGTGAACCGGGATTTAAGATAACGCGGAGTGAGAGGATTGAATAGAATATTAAAAAGAAGAGAAAGTACATGAGCATTCCGGCGAAGGCGAATGGGTAACCACTTAAGCTGTTTACGATAATCGGAGATATGATCATATTTGCGTAATCCAAATATAAATCTTATACAGAGATTTTGGAGTCTTTCAAGCTTATTCAATTGGTCTTCAGTGAGATCTATATAACTGGCATCAGCATAATCAAGGATGGGGAAAAGAAGGGATTGTGTAAGGGCAATCTTGGTGGATATAGGCAGAAAATTGCGTAATCTGCGCAAAGACCCTGCAGCAGCAAACATTTTGCGACTCAGTTCTTGTAGCTGAGGACGCCAGGATAAGGTATTATCAAAGAAAATCCCCAAGTTCTTCACCCTGTCACTGTACGGTATTGGTGTTCCATTACAAGTGATCCGAGGCAGACTCGACCAATCAATTTTGGAAATCATTCGCGAGCTTCCAATGACAATGACCTGAGTTTTAGATGGGTTAATTTTTAGGCCATAGGTGTTGCTCCATTTGTAAATTTTGTCCAGGTCATCATTAGTGGTGTTAACGGCGTCAATCAGATTAATCAGTGATGCCCTGCTATAAATTTGGAGATCATCCGCGTATAGGTGGTAGGAAGAAGACAGATCCGCAGTGATGGTGTTTATGAAAACACAGAAAACTAGGGGAGAGAGCACGCCGCCTTGTGGTACACCGACTGTAGTACTGCACCAAGAAGAAACGGTGTTTTCAATACTAATGCGCTGCCGGCGACCACACAGGTAGTTGTGAAACCAGTCAATCGCAGTTGGAGATATGTTAAGAGAGCGTAGTATACACAGCAGAACGTCGAAGTCAACGGTGTTGAACGCGTTACTGAAGTCAAGAAGTGTTAAAACTGTCAGCTCGCTATTCTCCATAGCCGATCTCACGTCCTCTGTGATGTGTACAAGGGTGGTAGTGGTGCTGTGACCGGGTCGAAAGTTGAATCATTTGGATTAGATGAGTCATCTAGATTTAGGTTTGAACAGTGACCATTGCAGATCCCCTGGGTTGATGTAGAATCATTTAGATGTATATTCACACACACGCAACACAGGATATACTTATATATTCTCAATGCGGGAGTTGTGTTTTTAAAATTAAAAATAATGATAATGACGGTAAGTACATATAAAATATTTTTGCCGAATTTGACAAACCAATGGCCTAATAAATTCCAAAAAGTTTGTAAAGCTCGTTATCTCCTATTACTTCATTTATTTAATTTTCATCGTTTCCTGTTTATACGGGTACCAATAAAAATCTTTCCGTAAAACTCTGCGAGTATTTTTAGATCATGTAAATTTGAAGATTTATCTAAAGTACTTAGCTAAAAGGGAACTTCAAATATCAATAAAATAGGCATATTACGGTTTGTTCTTTTTTAGCATATTTAATATCGAAAATTTCATCTGCGCATATAGAGGGAACGACAATTGGCACTCGGCACACCGCGAAATTGAAATTGAGTATGAATAAATTAGATATCTGTGTGTATTTACAGAACAGTTCTACATTCCCAGTTGAAAATCTCGGAATTGGATGTTATTTTACATATTCTATTTGAAAAGTAACTGAATGTATTAACTCTAAAGAGCTTTATTTGAGATCGTCAATGTGTAACACTGCTAAAGATATTGTTTAGTTTCTATTGAAGAAGTAATTTTGGGTAAAAACGAGCACAAGAGACTAAGTCTCTGGACTCTAGCTAATGAATACCATACGTCTAATATGGCAAAACGAGACTGAGAGTCTAATTTGAGATGCACTAATTCAGAAACATGAAAAACCTTCACTGATGTAGAAGGTCTCCCTTTAAGAATAAGTAATTGAAATAATACAGTATCAGTTTTGCCTGCCTGCTAAAGTGACTTTACTCTGCGTGATGGAAATCAAAAGCAGTGGCCATTATGCTCATTGCAAATGCAGATAATATAACAGTTATTATTGAGGATCATTATTGAGTTACATAGTATTGCACACGGTTGCCCTTTAACTGTGAGTGAGTAGTAGGAGAGCTGGCACAAATTTTTGGGTAGGTATTTGAGGCAAGCTGAAAACTTGTCAGATACTTCTCCTATTATATCCCAACTTGGGATTGCAGACCTGGCTGGTGAGTAGCGGGGCTAAATCAAACCCCACATTTTTAAAAATATTTTTTTTTCTTCCCCAAAAATATATTTGAGGCACTACGCAATTTATATATGTTGCAGTGTAATACTTAATGAATACGAAAAAAATAAGCCAGATAATTTAATCGGGGTTTTAACATTGCCAGACGCGTGCAAAAATATTTTGAAAAAAAAAGTAAAAAATGTTTTTGAGGCAGCTTGAAATTTAATGGAGTGTTATTTATAACTAAAAAATAAGATTCCCAAAAAGACAGATCATTTCGGTGGGGCTTTCTACCTGCCAGGTGATCAAACAAACAATGAATGGGTACAAGCCTGTAGTGCTGTAGACAAGCTGTAGTGTGAGAGAGAGCGCATAACGACAGCTGTCTTCGTAATTGCTTGCCGCGTTACTATTGGCTCTGGCGAGGCCACGTGACTTACAATAACCCATAAGGTTTCTAGTTAAAATTTCGGAGTAAAAAATATAAAATTTTCTGAATTTGTACTAAAAACATTTTGCATAAAAGGGATTGTATTGATTTATAGACGTTAAAGGGACATATTTTTTGTCATTTTTTTTTTAATTTTCAAAAATTAGTTAGTTTGCCAATTTTAATGCGAATTTGAACGTAATAAACTGTTTAAATATTTGATATTTCCGCAGAAATATTTATTTTTTGAAGAGAATTAAAAAAAAATTTTTTTTTTTCAACAATTTTTGTACAGGATTCATATTATTACCCCTACATTCAAAACTAAAAATTGTTTTTTTTTCTCTGGCAGTATTTTAAATCAAAATTAATACGAAAATTTTAATTTTTTTTATCTTAAAATTAATAAGGGTTACGTATTAAAAAAAGCAATAATTAAAATAAGTCACGTGGCCTCGCCAGAGCCAATAGTAACGCGGCAAGCAAGAACGAAGACAGCTGTCGTTATGCGCTCTCTCTTACACTACAGCTTGACTATAGCACTACAGGCTCGTACCCATTCATTATTTGTTTGATCACCTGGCAGGTAGAAAGCCCCACTGAAATGATCTGTCTTTTTGGGAATCTTATTTTATAGTTATAAATAACACTCCATTAAAATTTCAAGTTGCCTCAAAAACATTTTTTATAATTTTTTGCAAAATATTTTTGCACGCGTCTGCCAATGTTAAAACCCTGATTAAATTATCTGGCTTATTTTTTTTCGTATTCATTAAGTATTACACTGCAACATATATAAATTGCGTAGTGCCTCAAATATATTTTTGAGGAAGAAAAAAAAAAATTTTAAAATGTAGGGTTTGATTTAGCCCCGCTACTCACCAGCCAGGTCTGCAATCCGGAGTTGGGATATAATAGGAGAAGTATCTGACAAGTTTTCAGGTTGCCTCAAATACCTACCCAAAAATTGGTGCCAGCTCTCGGACCAAGCCACGCATGGGTCGGATCGACCGCAGTGATACCGCGGTCTCACTGGAAACCGGTGTGAAACAGCGCTTACGCTGTGTTCTCCCCAAAGGGTGGCAACGCAGTTGTGACGCTTCTGGTGGGTGTCCATGGGTGGCGATAATCGCTTACCATCAGGTGATACGTCTGCTCGTTTGACTCCTAATCTTAAAAATATATATAATACTAGCTGACTCGAAAAACGTTGCTTTGTCATAAAAAGGAATATATATTTTAGGGGTGGGTCAGTAAAAATCGCGATGGAAAAATAGGGGTTGATCGTAGAGGGTTGAAAATTCAGGGTTGTATGTATTTTGTAATGCTGTATCATAAAAAAATATCTAAAAGTTTAAACATTTAGGGGGATGAAAAACAGACGTTGGCCGATTCTCAGACCTACCTGAAATGCTCACAAAATTTCACGAAAATCGGTCCAGCCGTTTTGGAGGAGTATGGTAACTAACATTGTGACACGAGAATTTTATATATAAGATGAAAATTGTTTTCCTATAAGTGAGTCCAAAATTATCCAATCAAATATTTGACTGATTACAAATTCGTTGCCGCAATCTCCGGCTCATAAAAGTCGTGAGCATCTTGTAAATCGAAACGAATTCCCAGAGCGCAAATTAACAGGAATATCTGAAACGTGTTCGAGTCAATATTTCCGCCTGGCTCATCCGGAATTAATCCAACGAACATGTATCAAACCAATTCTCGCTCTCGTTTGTGTAAATACGGTAATGGTGCATAAAACGTACCCTGTCATGTCTGCTCTTGGTGCGTTGCGTCGGTAGCAGAACTCATATAAATGCAATTAATTTCGAACCGCACAAGTTCTAACTCTTACTAATGCTTGATATGAATGCTTAATTGAGTTGGATTCTTTATTTGTGTGTTTGATTGTTAAATTTCCTAGCAACTGCTCTTTCGATGGTAATAACATTCTGCTTATATTTTCTTCGAATCACAATAAAGAATATAGTGAAGCCAATTTTCACGCAGAATAACTTACTTTTTTACCATTTGAGACCCATGCTATAACATAAATGGACTAACTCGACCTAATAGATACCTTTGTATCATGTTCAGTAATTTTTTGTGGTTTTTCACTTGCTGAGTGAGGCTCTTGAAGTTAAAAACCTTTCTTACCCTTGTTTCTGTAGAGAGGGGAGTCCGATAACTTACTTGAAATTCTTGACTTACTGGTGTCCATAGGCAGCTATAGTCACTACTATCAGATAACCCAAATGCTCATTTGCTTCCAGTAACATAATTAAAAATAAATCGATTGTGAGAGTGGATAATTTTCAAAATTATTGTCTCGTGCTTCGAAAACCTACACTTTTTTCTTTAAACTATATCTTGCTAGCAAAAGTAAGCATCAACTGAAACTTCAGAATTGTTCTGAATTTAATTACAGCGCTCGTCACGCTGCTCGTGTTCGAAGTACAAACATAATAAGTAAACACGTATTCTTAAGGACGTGACACGACGAACTAAGATCGTTTACTCAGCACTTAAAACTGTTACTGATAATATCTAAGGTAAACACAACGATGTGTTTGTTTGTTAAACGTCGACTTTTAACTTCAATGTCGACAAAGTTCTTTTTCAGAATCCTCCAGTCACGATGATTTTATCTTCATGTTTATTCTTCTTCTCGTAACTTCTCTTAAGTTATGCGAGTAAGTGTAAACTAGATTGAGAATAGAACAGAACCACTGCTTGCAAATTATAATGTCCGCATTACAATTCTATTTAAAATTACAAATTTCTAGAGATTAGTCTTTAATTTTGGTTATGAGTATTTACACTTCACTTTCAAGTTGCTGCGATCTATTACAACGGGTCATAATACGATTGATTGATTGAAATATGAAGTGCTAAATTTCAATTAACTGTAATTATAAATAAAATCAAACAAATTGCGACACTGTATAATCTTATAACAGTTTTAGAATAACTGATCTACTTGTATGAGACCACTGTTCGGGCCAAAGACTAAAAATGCACATTTAAGCAAATATTTCAAGTAACTGCATCTGAATTCAATCGATGATAATTGATTTAAAAGTGCCAAAACAACAAACAATCTTTGATTCAAAGACACATCTGGCAGTCAAAATTAAGATCCTAACATACTTAAACTGTATCGATTGCATATTTTTCTCACTACCGGGCGGCCCAACAAATCGTAACGTTCCGGCATAAAATATTTGCATTGCAAATCACCGATTTCTCTCATAACTCAAGATAAGGAGTATCGTAAAAACGTTGTAAAACCTCCAACATGGCTCCTTCGAGGGTTTTTTCTGTTTCTACCTATCTATCGGCTGCTGCTAACGGTATTCTGTATCTTATATATCTGAGTTACCGCATCGTTAAGACGACCGTTTGCATGTTTTGTGAGATAAATGTAGTTTCTTCGGTTCTTCATGATCCAGGGACAATGGACGTTTTTATGAGTATGGATATGTAGATAGTTTTGTAGTGAGCCTTTTTTGATATTTTATTTTCTTTTGTTTGGTTGAACACATAGTCGTAATGTTAGAAGAAGTGCTATTTTTCGATTTTTACTGTTCCACCGATAGATGTAGATATATCTAGTAATAGTCTGCTTAGTCTGCTTACATAGCGTTTGCGAGTATAAAAGTTATCTTAACGAGAGTTTGAAATGGTTTACTTTCAAAATTACTATTTGTTCGATGTTTTATTAATACATCTACTATAGTTACGTGAGTTTTATGAGTCTAAAAAATAATAGACGCCGACATTCAGACAGACTGTCTTCAGTTAAAAAACTAGTTTTTTTATCGCCATAATTTGTTCGTCCAATGTTTTAGAAGTGGACTTGGATGATAGGTAATTTTATATAACTCATAGCGGGCATAAGATTCCGGTGTAATTTTAAATAAATGGAATTTATATAATAGATTACAAATTTCATCATACCCATAGAATACACTTCACTGAATAAAATATACCTGTGGGACAATCCTATTGGGACGAATAAGATAAATGAGACGGTTCAGAAAAAAAAACAGAGCGATAGATAGCCATGAGCTTGTATGATTGATGAAAGCGTTGTTTTACCATTCTATCATAGCCAACATTGATTCATTCAAAATTATCTTCACTGCTAAAAGTATTTAAAAAACATAAAGGTATTTTTTTTGTTCTGTTATTGTTATAGTGTTCATGTTAATTTATTCGGACTAAGTAATGTTAAGAGTAATACAAATTAAGTATCTACTAACATAAATTAGATGTTTCTATTAAATATTTAATTACAACTGCGCATGACCTAGCGGTTTAAACGGCCGCCAAATCGCGCCGCCGCTTCCTACTTCAATTAGTGTTGTGGGTTCGAATTTCACATGGGACAACAGTTTGTGCGATCCACAAATTATTGTTCTGAGTCTGGGTGTTCATTGTGTCCGTTTCATGTATTTGTCCTCTACGACACAGGATATATTCATAGTACAAGAGTTGTCTTTTTAATATTTTATAAAGCATGGATTTACATATTTATTTGACTGTTATACACAAGAGACATGCAAATTACGAACTTCAAACGAATTGCATAACTGATAATAATAAAAAAATAAATAAATATTTCGGACATCTAACACACAACGCCATCAAGTCCCAAGCTAAGCAGAGCTTGTGTTATGGGTTCTAGACAACTGATATAAATACTTACACACTTTTTTTTTGTAAATACGTACATATTATAGATAGAAAACACCCAAACTCCGAAACAAATATTTGTATATCATACAAACATTTGGTCCGACCGGGAATCGAACCCGAGACCTCAAGCTTAGCAGTCGCATACGCTACCACTACGCCACCGAGGCAGTCAAATCAAAAATAACAAGCAGAAGGGGTACTTGCGTAATATAATTAACCGCCTAAGTTACGGTTACAAAATATACAAGCAGGATTTCAAATTGCATTAAAGAATTATACCAACAAAAATTGTAGAATACCCTCTTATTTTGTTAAATAAAATGTAATATCGAACTAACCATCTAAAATGGCAATTAATACGTAAATACAAGAGAAAAAATTCACAGATTTTATATAAAAAAAGACCTGAAGCGTCAGTTGACAAGGGTTGGGGTATGCTCCTCCGGTCCGGTCGTGTTAATAACTGCATTTCCGGACCCCTCCCTCTCAGGCGCAGAGTGGCACACCGTGTGGTTTTAGTCGGTTCGATTCCGATACACCGCCCCGTCGCAAATGCCGGTAGGGTGACTGCCAGAAGTACTCCTCTGGCCATCACCCCGCCGTTCCACAGGTAAAAAAAACTCCTCCGGTATCCTCACTCCCACGGTGAAACATAGCGCAATTGCTATTTCACACCGGTTTTCTGTGAGGGCGTGGTATCACTCCGGTCGAGCCAGCCCATGCATGCCGAAGCGTAGCTCTACGGTGGCTCTCTCACAGCCACGCTTCAGCATACACTCCTATCACATATCTATGTGATGAACTGATGAGTATGATCATTTTTTTTTACGTTTGGGAGCAATATAACTATACGCATGTAGTTAGAAATATTTAAGTATTTTAGCAGCAATCTAGTTACTATTAACAGGGTCAAGTCTGGGATTAGGCTGCATTGGGTGGGATAAATTAAATATTTATCATTAATATTATAATAAATCTTTGAGATTATAGTTCCGTTAATGAAACAATGATTAGTGCCGAATGCTTTGATTCAATAGTAGATTTGGTCACAGCCGCAAACACATTTTACTAGAACAAAATTAATTTTCTAGTTCGTAACGAGAGGTTTTCCCATTTTCACAGTTCTTGCAAATCACCCACTAGTGGTAGCACTATGAAAATCGTAATTATTCCCCGAGAACGAAATCCGTCGGCGGATTAAAAGCGAAGCTGTATTAACTGGTCATTTGAAGATAAAGTGGAAATGGACTGTGGAAATATAATTATTTTAGTATTGTTATGAAGATAACTGCCTCGGTGGCGCAGTGGTAGTGAATGTAACTGCTGTGCATGAGGTCTCGGGTTCAAATCCTTAGTCGGACCAAGTGTTTGTGTGATCTACAAATATTTGTTTCAGAGTTTGCGTGTTTTCTGTGTATAATATGTATGTATTTACAAAAAAAAAGTATATATGTATTCATATAAGTTGTTTAGTACCCATAACACAAGCTCTGCTTAGCTTGGGACTAGATGGCGTTGTGTGTTAGATGTCCGAAATATATAAAAAAAAAAATAGTGTGTGTACTTATGTACACGCGTTAGAAGTTATACTTCTTTGGCGTATGGAAAAAAAATAACTAAAATGCAGTAGTGATTAAAGATAAATATTAAAATTAATCAAAAAGATTTTATTTAAATAAATAATATTTATTTTTTCACACTGGTTAATTGTACTGTTACGAAACACGTGTTCTAAATATAAAAATACTAGAATATACAACTTGAACATAGTTATCGATTTTCATGCCACTTAGAACTAACTTCACGATGTAGAATTCAGGTGTCGGTGTGCGCGCGCATCGTAAAATTCACTCTCATCATTTTTCTCCATCGCGCCCAAAGAAGTATAACTTCAAAAAAAAATGTATGTGGTAAATTTTTCAAAGTATAACTTTGAAAAATCCAGCAACCTAAAATGTCCTTTGCTTGTCAATCTCTATAATCTTTACTTGGTACAAAATAATTATATCGCTGTCTGCTCGCTTAGATCGTTGAAGTTACTCAACGAATTTCAATGCAGTTTTCAGCAATAGATTATGAGTGATTTAAAAACTAGCTAAGCCCCGCCGTATTATTCGCGTTTATCCTATATTTATTATATTATTAGTTAGTTTCTCCTTCACTTAGTTTGAATATAAACAAGGTTTTACTATCTTAAAATAATTTTATGAACAGCGTAAAGTAGAATAACCTCGCAATTAGTCGTTCAAATAAGTTAAATTACAAAAGTTCTCTCCATACAAACTTATCCTTGCAAATTTTCAAGTATCTAGACTTTGTGGCGCAAAAAGAAAGCTGTGAAACGGCCTCAGCGAAATAATAAGAGCTGCATCGCAATATTACTAATTAATATTGAACTGGGCCACTGAGAAATATTTTATCAAATAGAGATCGCTTTGTGTGATCTACAAATTGTTGTTTTAAGTCTCGAAATCAGGACGAATCGTCTGATAGTAACCGATTACCGGCGCCCATAGACACCTGCAACACCCGAGGTATTTCAAATGCATGGCCGGCCTTTTAAAAAGGAGTACGCTTTTTTTTTAATTTAAAGGTTGCCTTTGTCCAGGAATACTGCAAGCGTCAGTTCATTCAGACACGGCCTGCCAAAACGACTATTCTGCCTGATGGAAGGCATGAGCACAATTCAAGAATAGCGGTCACCATATCCATTGCGAATGCACCTAATGCGACAATGCAGCATGGTGACCCACACTCTAGCGAAATATTGAGATGCTTTTGCATCATTGGGCCTCTGGTCTACTGTTATTTTTCGTTGGTCTAATTTGGATTGTGTAGGAGTTGTCTTTTAAAAGAAAAGAAGATCAAAATATTTGAGAAGCTGTCACTCACAATGCATCTTACAAATAGCGACTTGAAGATGTGAAATAAGAACTATATAAGAGAGAAGATAATAAAGAGCTACGGTTTTGAATGTTACAATATGAATAGTGGTAAATATATATTTTATAATTTTATTTAAAGAGTGTTGAATTACGTAATAAACACAAAATACTTCAGCACAATAACAACCGAAGTCATTCTAAATAATTTCTAAAAATAAATATATATTTATTAGACGTTTCTCGAAATCGCTAGTAAATGTAAATATCTATATAAATACTATTTTAAATTTATTGCTGAAACTTATTCAATGATAATTTATTCAAATTCAAGTTCCATTAAGAGTATAGAAGATTGAATTCGAAGTAATTTAGTTTCAGCTAATATAGTCGTATTTACAAATCTAATGGAATATCTGAGAAATATTCACTCCTAGCGACAAAGCAATAATATTTCTGAAATGCGGCTATTTAGCGTTAATACCAGTAGCAGTGGGATAGGTAAGGCCTCTCCGCTTGAGATTAAATAGTTGAATTCCATTTTGTTGTGAACCTAATCTTTTTTTATATAATAGTTGGAGCCATCCCTGAGTGCTTGTTATCATGAAGAACCAATCTGTGAATTCTCCTGTTTAATCGTTTGTTTGTAATAATAAACATTTCTTACAAGAATGAAATAATACAATGATAGTGTAACTTTGAACTAGTAAAAGTGTTAACGCTAACCGATTTCATTGTTGTATTGTCTGTAGTCACTTTGGCAGGCCTATATATGCACATAAAGAAAGAATAGTTAGTGGTTATTTTTTTTTCATAGCGTATTTTAGTACATAATAACCACGTTAAACCTTATTTATAAAAAAAAACTAAGCATACTGGTAGAAAGGTAAAAGAAAAAAAAACTGTTTTTTAAAATGTATTTTTTTTCTTTTTTAGATTAGAAATAAATCCAGTCTCGCGGGAGACTTTACAAACATACATGAAACGCACACAAAGAACACCCGGGGTAAGTATTTGCTTGCAATCTCATTAATAAATTAACAACAACAGCTAAACATTGTTCTCGGTTTCACGGAATCCATTTAACTCCAGGTACCGAAATGAATAAGGTGTTTAAATTCTCACTCAGGAACTAAGACTTCAAAAGCTTTAATTATTTGATGTAAATTATATTTCAAACGCTGTATATTTCATTTGTAAAAACACAAGTACAATATTTGTGATCTTTCTCCGGCAATGTTTTACTGTTAATTAGAAATTTACAGGGTCCTACTAAAATATCTGTAGTAAAATTGTTATAATTTAAGTTTAATTATTTTAGGAAAGGTGGTTTCTAAAATGTAATCTAATCTTATTCTGTAACTGTCACGTCTAAAACTATCTGTGTGTGTACTGTATCTAAATTTTACTGTCACACCTGTTGTTATTAGTTAATTTAAAAGCACTTTGTATCAATTAATTGTAACTCAATATTTTTACAAGTCTTGTCAAAAAACACCCGCACACTCCCACCCGCAACACAAGTACTAACTTAGTTTTCTTATGTTATTTAGTTGTAAGTAAGAAACTAATCCCCACGACACAGGAAATTAGTGTATATATTATAATACAATTATAAACTTTAAATTAAGAAAACATTAAATTATTATACTGAGGGCAAACAAGCATACGTGTCTCTTAATGGTTAAACAACTACCACCGCTCATGGATGAACTTAAGGGTCACAAATGCGTTGTGGTTCTTGGAGTTTCTCCTTAGAGTCAGTTACCACATGAAAAGAAACTACCAATTGTATAATGTTGTTATTTTAAAGCTTGCCTCAAACCCTCTATGTAAATGTTAATGTTTTTAGATGAAAGGACCATGAGGTAAGGATACTGCAACTCTGATGAAAAATAACAAAGAATGTAGTAATTCATAGAAGCCAAAATCTTGTAAACACATGTTTATTCAGCTCTTGTAAAAGCCACCAGAACAGAGACGTTAACCATCTATAGATAAAGATTAACCTGATACTGATCCACTCAAAAAAATATTTCGTGGGAGAGCTATGCTTCGGCATGAATGGGTGGGCTCGACCGGAGTGGCCTCACAGAAAACCGGTGTGAAATAGCGTTTGCGCTGTGTTTCACCGAGTGAGTGAGGATACCGGAGGCCCATACCCCAACCCCTCCCCCCATCCCCTTTCCCATCCCCCAAAGGTCAGCAACGCACTTGTGACGCCTTTGTTGTTGCGGGTGTCCTTGGGCGGCGGTAATCGCTTACCATCAGGTGATACGTCTGCTCGTCTGCCTACTATTGAATAAAAAAAAAATGCAGAGTCTGAACTTCGGGAGCTATATTACTCAACTGGTGCTTTAAAATCATCTACTAAAAATTTTTCTTCCCCCTTGATGGGGTTCAATAGATTGACGATTCTATAGAAGGTCATCAGTTTAAAAGTTAGAGACACGAACTAAGAATAACCATGGGAACAACAATAATGAAAACGTAGTACGATGAAGGTCCTTGTTGTGATGGTTGAATCATACGGAATGTGAGGACGCCTATTTATCATAACTACAGAAGATAACAAAACTGCATAGTGACGGAAAACTTAAAACAAATCCATTACCACTAGACCAAAATCTATTTTACGGAGACGCCTATATCCAGTAGTCGAGTGTGGATGAGTGTAAAGATAATATCCCAAAGACAAACACTGCTAAGAAGATATTATATACACATACTTGATTTACACAAACTATCAGTAAATAAATAACAATGTTCTACATTTCACACTTGACCTTATCCGAACATTTAAATCTAATTTTATCTCCGATCTCATCCATTACGAAGCTTTATTTACTAAGGGATCAGCCCACTTGAGGGGTCTCATTCGATTCTGTTTTATTATTTTATGGATGAGTTCGATCCGTCTTGTGGTAGTCCGATGTCAAATGTTATTAAATAGAGAAGATGATTTAAAATGAAATTGAATGATGCACGATGGTATTTAATCATTTATTTTATTATAAAGCTCATTTATAATAACTGTCATGATTGATGATGATGAGTCTAGATGAATATTTAAATGTAGTCAGAAAAATAAATCCGCTATTTATAATAAAAAATCATTTTGATGATTCGATGAACATGAATGAATATGTCTAATTATTGAGTCTTGTCATTTATATATAATAAGTTTTATCCCAAAAAAAAATTGTAAAGTCGTCCCACACACAATAAAACACGGCACACAGAGATAGATATTTTATTACATGTATGATCTTTAAAGTTAATTATTTTATTTTGTCGGTTCCAATAATTAAATACAAAAAAAATACATACAAACACGATAACGAAAAAACGAAAAAATATAAATCACAACATAAATAACCACCCATCCTGCTCACACAAAGAAGTCATAGACTCACAGAGAGAATAACAGATATGCTACAGCACAAATATCAAATAAACTTTATACTCACCCATTTAATTGCAAACAATAAGAAACACACAGTATAGTGGTTACCAAAGTCTCGAGAAATTCTTTAGCATTGTAATAATATGGCCATTAAACTTTACGATCAAACGTAAAAGAAATCGATGTAAGATTTTGATAAAAAATATGTGGCCAATTATGTGGTATGTCTGTGAATTGTACACTGTATTCACTTGATTTAAAATTTAATATCGTTTAATGAAGACGAAGTGTTGCAATTACATTCAAAAAGCAACGAAGCTTAAGTATTTCCTGAACGAAATGCTCACCGTCAAATGAAACGAAAACACAAATTTAAATTGAGAACAATAAACATGGCGGATATAACAAATTGTTGGGTTCTAAAAAGGTATAATTAAGAGCCTTAAATAGAATGTCACACAATGCAGTAACATATTTGACAATCAATCAATGACAGTTATAATGACTTTTGTTTTGATGGAAAATGTGTACTTTAATCTAGATCTCATTCATCCATATCTATTAAGTGCCAGGTACCAAATACTCCCCTATTTATAAAACAATAGATTAAGGCTATTTGAGTATGTAGTTCTGGCTACTTTATCTGGATATTTTTATCTCCATCGAGTTGCTGTTGCAGAGTAGACGTGGTCGTATAGAAATATTTACTTCGGTGATTGAGGTGGATAAAGTCCTTCGTCGGCTACAGTCAGACATACTTATGACGTCCCACTGCTGGACTCGGGTCTCCTCTCAGGAGAGGGTTAAGGCCATACGTCCCCACACTGGCCAAGTGCGGATTGGGGATCGGTAAAACAACCATGTGGCTACGTAATCTTGACGTTGGATGTTTTTAACTCACCCAAAGGTCTCCAACTAAGATTTACGACTGTTATCCTATGATAACAACCGGGACCGACTGCTTAACGTGACTTCCTAATCACAGAGACGCTCATGTGGACATGCTGCCAGCGGTCACCTATCCAGGTACTGACCGCACCGTCATTTCAGTAATAGTTTCTAATCACCGAGTGCAAATGGGCTATCAGCGCCTCATAGCCCAGTAGCCTTTTTAATAACATTTATTTGAATTTAGACTTGGATTCTTGATTTCTAAATACTTCTATTTATTTCTTCTTAATGGCTACATCGCATTGGTGTGATAAAAAATTAACGGAGTGTCACTACCCCTATTGATCCCATGAGTGTGGTAAGAGCCGATTTAGGGAGCAAACCACGCAAGATAAGAACAGTACTGCAAAGAGAAGGCAAACTTAAAAGAAACCCTATAACAACGCGTCAGATCAGCGTGTTAAAGTACGCAGAAACCTATTTTCTAAGGGCTACATCCAGCCAGTGGACCACAAATTGGTAACTAAGTAACAGGCTTTTCTTAATTTGTAAAACACAAGAAGCAATATACTATACTTCAGACAGAATATCCTTATCCTGCATGTGAGTATAAAAAAAAAACAATAAAACAAAAGAAAAGCAATAAAATGTGAGTGTTGTACAAGAGGAACCCTTCACGTAATAGGCATGGTGTTATTTGGCTTCCCCTTAACAGGCACAATCAATCTTCATCAGAAACAAAACGTATTTCGCATTTTTATGGCAGGATTCGGCGGGGCTTGATAACAGTGGTACTGCCACGGACTGTGGGTCAGGTAAGTTATTACCGTCATGAATTTGGGAGATTTGGGTACATGTTTATGTCCAGTTGAGATTAAGCATAAGTACATCATTGTACTCCAGTAGGAATTTTTGTAGTTAATTGTCCAATCAAATAAGTTTTTTTATTGAATGTTAAAACTATAGACATTTGTACATAATACTAGTAGAAGGCTATGACGATATGGCTAGTTTTTCTCAATTCAAGTTTCATTGTATGGTTAAAATTAAAGATAAGAGTGACTCTAAAGTCGAAGTTTTAAATTACTTTAGAACTCTAAGTTTTTTACCTGTGGAATATTACATCCATACTTCCATATTGCTATTAATTCGAAAGTAAGTCTGTCTTCCTGTCTGTCTATCTGTTACGCTTTTACGACTAAACCGCTACACTTTTTTTTATTGAATAAGGTGCAAACGAGCAGACGTATCGCCTGTTGTTAAGCGATTACCGCCACCCGCAACATGAGAATGATGCCGTGATGGATGGGAGGAAGGACCTCTGGTATCCTCACTCACTCGGTGAAACACAGCACAGGTGCTGTTTCACACTGGTTTCCTGTGAGGCCGTGGTAGCATTCCGTTCGAGCTGGCCCATGCATGCCGAAGCGTGACTCTCCTACGGTATAATTTTTAATGATATTTGATAATGATAATAATATTTGGCATGGAGATACTCGTACTTTGATTCTTGAGGAAGGATATAAGCCACTCTTTACTGCGATAACCGACTTACACAATGAGCATGAACATGTGGTAGTTATACTTTAATAAAATTTATTGTTATGAATTTCAATGTTTTTTGTGTCCGTTTCATGTGTATGTTAATGCCCCTGCGACACAATATATATAACCTTTGTGGGAGTTGTATCTCTTAAAATATAACATAATAATTATGTTTCTTTTTTTTTTATTGAATAGTGGGAAAACGAGCAGACCTATCACCTGATGGTAAGCGATTACCGCCGCCCATGGACACCCGCAACACCAAAGGCGTCACAAGTGCGTTGCCGACCTTTGGGGGATGGGAAAGCGGATGGGGGGAGGGGTTGGGGTATGGGCCTCCGGTATCCTCACTCACTCGGTGAAACACAGCGCAAACGCTATTTCACATCGGTTTTCTGTGAGGCCGTGGTATCATTCCGGTCGAGCCGGCCCATTCATGCCGAAGCATAGCTCTCCCACGGTTAAACCATGATTGGATGCCATATTAACATACTACCAGCTCATCTGGCCAGCGATTAGTAGATTAAAGCTTCCTTTCTAGGAGAGTCATATGCCCAATAGTGACTGTAAAAGACTGTTGATTGTGATACTGCTACTGTATATTTGTGAATTATTGTAAACAACATTCGCATGCAATGAGCAGGTTCACTCAGTTTAGTACTGTCACTTGTCTGTCATTAGTACGAGTAATACGGGTACTTGCGTGTTTAATGACTGTCACTCGTTCGTGTTACGTTATCACGCCGACAATTATACATAAACGAAATTATTAAATTATATCTTAAATCTCGAATAACATTTATTAACCGTCGCCGCGTCGCGTGTAGATAAATAAACACATAATAGATCGCCGTGAGTGATAAACCAACAATTTTACCTAAATGTTTGTAATGTGTCTAGTATATATTTTTAATCAAATGATATACAGCATATGATAGCCTCAATAATAATTGCTGGCTTATTATTTTCAGGGTATTTTTGACCTTTTTTTGCGAATGGGTCTGCCAAAGATACGCTACTTTGCCTGTTGGAAAGCAAAAACGGAATCTAAGAGCGGTGGTCACTATACTCATTACGAATGCAAACATTGCAACAATGCAACCTGGTGACCCAGACTATGGCGGCCTAGTGAAGCTTCTGCACCTCCGATCTCACACTTACCAACGAAACACTACAGCACGAATGCCGTCATTAAACAGTTTTATTTAGCTTGCCCTTTTTGTTTATTTGTTTGTTTTTGGGTTATATCTAGTAATTGCGATTTGACCACCTTCCTGTTGACAGATTGATCTAAAATTTGTAACACGTCTTTAGTTCTGATGACAATGCCATTAAATAAATTATGTTTCATTGTAAGTCCAAGATGGCCGCCGCTACAAAATGGCGGTTTAGTAATTTAATAACGATTACCTCAATATGGATATCAAATGAGCTTGATGAACGTAATAGAATGAGAAGTACTATATAAAGAAATTTAAACGGTTTTATTAAAAATAATGTACTAAAAGCAAAAAAATAATTCGGTAGGGCTCAGGTTCCAGTTATCACACCCCTCTCTCCCATCAAGGCATTGAGCAAAAGCAAAAGGCATTAAGGCATTGATCAGACAAGAAAATTTAATCGATACCGCTATATTTGACATTCGGGCGGAGAAGCTGACAAAAGCTAGTTCATTTATGCATGTTTCGGCAAATTATGACATCAATACTGTTTTAAATTAATTAACTGTACCTATGCTCACTATAACCCCGATATATAAAACATATATATGTATAATCCCTCTAAAAGATAATGGGTTTAATTTATAAACATTCAACGATTAAGTTACCCTTAAATATTCGTGAACTAAATAACAAAAGGGTTGTTTTAACACCCTGTTTGGTAAAATTGTGTTAAGCGTTGTGATTCTATGCAAATTTAGTATGAGCCTCGTACTATACAAATTCAGACATTAGCATAAAATGGTCTAGACCTTTGACGGAACGAATGCAAATTTACCATTTTGTGGATGACCGCTACATATAATGACGGACAAGGAACTTGGAACTTTGCGCGCCCCAATTATGCTTTAATTGTAATTTGAGTTATTATATAGATGATGATGAGGAGATAATGAATAGATTTTTATTTCTTTGATACGATAGAAGATTTAAGGCCTACAGTTATTTAACAGCTCGGAAATTGAATACTGGGGTCTTGACTCCCGTGCCTCGGAGAGTCCTGCGCTCAATCTGTCACTGGTCGTGTCTGATAGCCGTCCCATTGGATTATGAGAGTGAAGGAACATAGAGTTCACCTGTGTTTACATTTGTGTACTATAAAAGTTAGTGGGGACAGGTGTAGTTACCACACGGACGGACCTTAACAGTTCATAAAGAATTTAGTTTTCTCTTGATTTGAGATCTTGAGAAATTAAGACTGAATAATAATAATTTAAGTTACCATTAAGACTGGACAATAATATAGTTTTTTATATATGTGGCAACAATTACCGAGGGTAAGCAACGACTATGAACCGCTCAGCGGTCAGTACCTGGATGGGTGACCGTCGCTGGCATGTTACCATGAGCGTCTCCGTGACTTGGAGGTCACGTTAAGCAGTCGGTCCCGGTTTTTATAATAGGGTAACAGTCGTGAAGCTTAGTTTGGAGGCCTTTGGGCGGTTTAAAAACATCCAACGGCAAGATTACGTACACACGTAGCTACAACGTTGTCTTGCCAGTCCGCAACCCGCACTTGGCCAGCGTGGGGACGTTTGGCCTTAACCCTGTCCTGAGAGGAGACCCAAGCCCAGCAGTGAAACGATATGGGTTGTTAATAAAATGAAATATGTGGCCTAATTTTTTACTAATAACATCAGTTTTTAGTAGTTTAATAAGTCATTAGGGGGGTGAAGTGGTTCGCGTCCGTAGGAAATCACCTAACCATTACCCTACACGTGCCCCCCGGGTGGTGCGAAACGAACCCTAACGCCGAGCCTCGGGCGGCGGTTAAATAACCCGACAATACTGGCCTAACAAGCCGGTCAAATGTGGATATTAGGAAATGAATACTCACACTCGCAACTGCTAGCCAGCAATCGGGAGTCTTGGCTTAATTGTCTGGACAAAGAGGAAGACAACCTCCATAAAACAATTACCCCAATTCTACGGTGGGAGACGTGCCAATAGAATGCATGGCTGATGGGAAATCAGTCTCGAGCGCCAACCTCGGCGGATCTGGCAAACGTCGTTGAAATTAGCCTTCTTGGAGGAAAGGGCGTCACCCCCCAAGCGACTTTCTATATCGACCCTAATCGTGGGAATAAAATGAAAAATATGAATGAAAAAGAAAACAAGATCCCTAACTTAATACAACAAACGCTTCAGGCAAGTATGTTGAGGCACTCTAGGAGTCACTCACTTGAAAACCTAACAGCTGAAATCTCAATGCAAAATGCCAACAATGCAAATTCGATTTCAAAAAGCTTGACACCTGGCGAAAACAACGAGCAGTTTAATAAAGCATGGCAAAATGATCAGGCACCTGTTAAAAGGAAAGCAGAACTGAGCCCTGAGACAGCGAACAAAAGCAAATTAATTAAAACAGCATATACTGTGACAACACAAAATAGATTCCAAATATTGGAAACTGAAGACAGCAATGAGCCACCTAAGCAGAACAGAGAGCCTAAACCTCCGAAACCAGAACCCATATTTGTAACAGGAGTCTTAGACATAAAAAAATTAAAGGAACTCCTTTCTACAATAACAGACATTGACAAATATACAATGACAACTTTAAGATCAGGTCACATAGTAAAGGTAATGCCACTGGATATAGACACGTACAAAACCATTAGAGCTAATTTTATTGAGAAGGATATTAGCCACTATACTTACAAACTAAAAAGCGAGAGGGCCTATCGTGTAGTGTTACGTGGTCTCCATTGTTCGGAAGACACTGAACTGATAAAGGATGAGCTTTCCGAACTGGGACACGAAGTCAGACACATTACAAATATAAGACATAGAAGTTCAAAACAACCGATGCCACTATTTTACGTGGACTTTGAGCCAAAACATAACAATAAGGATATTTTCAAAATCAACAAATTAAACCACACTAAAATCACATTTGAGGCGCCGTATAAAAAGCTGGATATCCTACAGTGCAAGAGATGCCAGAGATTTGGACACGCTAAAAACCAATGTAACAGACCCTTTAGATGCGTAAAATGCGGCGAAGACCATCCCACAACAAGTTGTTTAAAAAAACCAGATACTGAGGCAACGTGCGCCAATTGTCAAGAAAAACACCCAGCAAGTTATAAAGGTTGCACTAAATACAAACAATATAAGAATTTAATAACAAAAAACAAAACAGAAAGGAAAAATAAATCAGAAGAAAAATATCAACAACAGCCCTACAATAACCCAATAGACAAAACAATTAGACATAATAGCTATCTAAACAAAAAAGACATGGTAACAAAAACCAACTTGACATATGCTCAAGCAACAAAAACACAAACTGACATTAAGGATCCAGGCAACTTCTCTGAAGTACTGAATGTAATGTTTGAACGATTTCAAAACATAATGAATGTTATGCTAGACAACATGATGGATCGCATGATTCAGCTGGTCACAAGTCTTATGAAACACCCCTAAACTTAAGAATAGTTACCTGGAACGCCAATGGACTGACAGAACGCAGGCAAGAATTTGAGTTATTTCTTAGAACTGAACGAGTCGATGTAGCACTGATCTCGGAAACGCGGTTCACATCAAAAAGTAATTTCAGACTACATAACTACAATGTTTATGGTACAAATCATCCGTCAGGTAACTCGCATGGAGGAACGGCAGTACTTGTAAGAGAAAACCTCAAACATTACCCTTTTGAGGAATACCAAACCGATAAGATACAGGCTACAGCGGTTAGAATTCAAGACGACAAAGCTGAAATAACACTATCTGCAGTATATTGTCCACCTAAGCACACTATCACAACGAATGATTTTACAACATTCTTCAAAACACTAGGTAATAGATATATTTGCGGTGGTGATTGGAACGCAAAACATGTATTTTGGGGTTCCAGATTAACTACTACACGAGGCAGACAGCTATATGTAGCAATGAAAGATTTTAACCTACACTGCGCTTCACACGGGTCACCCACATATTGGCCAGCAGATACCAATAAGTTACCAGACTTGTTGGACTTCTTTATGATTAAAAATATTTCTCAAAGTCTTATAAGTATTGAGGAATGTATTGACCTTTCATCTGATCATACACCGGTTATAATCAATGTCCAATGCAAAGCTATGCAGATTGAGTATCCTCGACGACTTTATAACCATAAAACCAACTGGGATAATTATAAGGCTATTGTGACGAAAACCATAAACTTGAACTCTCCATTAAATAGTGTAGCCAACATCGAGTTAACTATTGAGTCGTTAAGCAAACTTATACACCAAGCCATCAATGACTCGACACCCCTACTAAAGCCTAAAATTGCTTGCAATTCGTCTTACTCCAAGACAATAAAAAATAAAGTATGCGAAAAACGGAGACTGCGAAAAATATGGCATTCTACAAGATACCCTCAAGATAAGAAAGCCTTCAACAAGGCATCAGAGGATCTTAAGAAGATGATCTGTCAAGCAAACAACGAACGCCTGCAAAATCAACTTATCAATTTGACTCCATATGTGGATACTAACTACTCACTATGGAAGATAACAAAAAAGCTTAAGAGACCTATAGCACATATTCCACCTATAAAAACCTCTGAAGGTAAGTGGGCCAGAACAGATCTTGAAAAGGCCCATGTGTACGCAGAGCACTTGCAATCTGTTTTCCAGCCGCTACCTAGCAAATACCCTGAACATGACAAAAAGGTAAACGACTATCTTGAAGCACCACTGCAAATGTGCATCCCACTAGAAAGTGCTAGCCCCAGAGAAGTGCGGAAAGAAATATTGAAGCTCCAAGAAGGTAAAGCGCCAGGATACGACCTTATCGATGCGCTACTACTAAAACAACTCCCTCAAAAGGGCATAATCCAAATCACAGCAATTTTTAATGCCTGTATAAGACTCCAAACTTATCCCGCTCAATGGAAAATGGCGCAGGTCATAATGATACCTAAACCGAGCAAACCACTACACGAAGCTTGCTCGTACAGACCAATAAGCCTTCTCAGTATACTTGGTAAACTACTGGAGAGGATATTACTTAATAGGATGCGCGCACACTTATCAGCAGTCATACCGCCTCACCAGTTCGGCTTCCGGGAGAAACATGGAACCATCGAACAGATCCATCGTATAACAGACACCATTAGTCGAACGTTGGAGTGTAAGCAATTCTGCTCTGCCGTATTTTTGGACATCAGCCAAGCTTTTGACAGAGTGTGGCATGAAGGGCTACTGTTTAAAATCAAACAGCTACTACCTCACTCGTTTTTTCTAATACTGAAATCATACCTGGACAAAAGATGCTTTATGGTAAAATGCAACATCGAAACTGCACCCTTAAAAAGAATCCTTTCTGGCGTACCACAGGGAAGTATATTGGGCCCTATCCTATACCTCCTATACACTGCTGATCTGCCTACAAAAGAGGATACTATAACAGCCACTTATGCAGATGACACAGCCATACTATCGGTTCATGATAACCCAGTAGTAGCATCAGCCAAACTACAAGCCCACGTTCTAAAGATAGAAGAGTGGCTGGACAGATGGCATATTAGGGCAAACCAAAGCAAATCGGTCCATGTAACCTTCACCCTGAGAAAACCTACTTGCCCCTCCATAAAGCTCTACGACAAAGATATTCCTCAAGCTGAAGACGCTAAATATCTAGGGATGCATCTAGACCGCCGGCTAACCTGGAGGAAACACATATGGACAAAACGGAAACAGCTGGATATGAGAATGAGATCTATGTACTGGCTGATAGGTCGTAAGTCAAGCCTGTCAAATGAAAGCAAAGTAATCATTTATAAAACTATATTGAAACCTATATGGACATATGGTATCCAATTGTGGGGAACTACTAGCAATAGTAACATTGAAATCCTCGAAAGATTTCAAAGCAAAACACTAAGAGCCATGTTAAATATACCGTATTACGTGAGTAACAGACACATACACGCGGACTTAAACATCAGGACAGTTAGACAAGAGATTGCTGAGTACAGTAAAAGCTATCAAACCAGAATATCTAGTCACGTCAATGAGTTGGCCTCAAAACTACAGGGTACAGGCAGTGTATCGCACGACCGGTTAAAGCGGCATGATGTTCCCACGCTGAAAGCGAGATTTGATTAGGGAGTCTGAAGAGAATTCTCAGATTTTCTCTGCGTTCCAAGCCAATGAATTCAACAAATGTCAAATGATTGGCTCATTGTGTCAACACAGATCGCCAAGTGGCAGAATGAGAAAAAAAAAAAAAAAAAAAAAAAAAAAAAAAAAAAAAAAAAAAAAAATAACATCAGTGACAGTCCCGTCAAAATTACAAACAGACAGACACACAGACAACAATTTAAAAAATAAATTTATGAGGTAAGTACCGTAAATATTTCCATTATATGCATGTATTGAAAAGCTGTTAATTTGACATTACATTACAAAAATACACTTAAATTTTATTCTAGAAAATTCTAGGTTCACTATGAAAGCTTAGTACGATTTTAAAGTATGTTAATTTTTATATGCAGTGAGTTGCCAACGTTAAGTTTCGTTTGAACCGTAACTTGCCAACTTAAACTTATATTAAGAAACTTAACTAATATCAAAGTTATAGTTACGTTGGCATTTCTTACTTAATTACTCCGTCACATTAAAAACAATGATTGCGACACGGTCGACACTCTTAGATATAACTTAACTTACATGGCTTTTCTTAAACAAAATATTTTAGCGTCTCGTGAAAATAACTTCCGTCTGTCTAGTTGTTTCTTTATAGTTTGTACCCTAAAGACTGAGTATGTAGTTTGCTTAGCTCTGTATTTAGTAAATTTTCTAAAATCCTAGCTAGATCGTCTCCATAACCCTGTGCATACTAAATTTCAAGCAAATCGTTGGAGCCGTTTTTCGTATTGTATCTCATCAGCCCGTTGCAGTCCACTGCTGGACATAGGCCTCTCTCAAGGAACACCATAGAGCCCGATCTGTTGCGTTTTGCATTCAGTTGCTGCCAGCCCTCCTATGCAAGTGCTGTTAAGTGCCTTAGACATACACACAGTGTCTCACATTATATAATAATAATAATAATATCAGTTTATTTGCATAAATGTGGTACAAAAGATGGTAAAAAAAATAAAAATAGGCACGTAACACATTTCGCCAGTTATAGGCATACAAATATAGTGTTGCAGTCTTTCATACAATAGTTAATAAATTGCTAAAGTTAAATTAATTGCTAAATTAACAATAACTATTACTATTATTATTATTATTTCCGTTTTTTTACTAGCTGACCCGGAGGACTTTGTTCAGCCATTTTTTTTTCGTGAAGATGTTTTATATTGCAATTAATTTTCTTTTACACAAACCTAAAACAATAAAAAACTCATAAAAAACAATTATCCAATTTGGTTTAGTCGATCGGAAATTATGCGCGTACATACATTTCGGTAATTCATTTTTATTTATATATATTTAAGATTTCATTTACGTTTATAAATATTAAAGCACATCTGTTTACTTCTGATTCTTAAAATTGAACCAAAATAGGAAAAAACCCTTTCAAATTATTTTAAAAATATAATGTAAAGTGTCATTAAAGGATTTTTTTACCTCACGGCCTTCATAAATTGACCAGTATTATCCAAAAGGGTCTACCTACTTGGTATTCAGACCGTGGCTGAGGACCGGCCCTTCACTTGCATTAACTAGTATAGCAATGAAATATGTACTGTACTTTATCAATTTTTTTACACCTTAATAGATTGGCGATATTAAAGTGGAACGTGGTTTGCAAATTTTTACTTACTAAAATAAGGTATTTTTCTTAAGCCGATTCAGATTTCATTTTCAATACAGATAAGATTTTTTTGTAGTTATTTTACGTGACTAGATTAAGAATTCTTAAATTTAATGTCTTAGCTCTCTAGACTAAAATGACTTAAAGTATATTTTTACAAAATAAAGTGTGTCCTTCCATACTAATATTATAATTATAAATTCGAAAGCATCTCTGTCGGTCTGTTCTTTTATATATGACCCTGCAAAAATGACTCTACTCCTGACGGAAAGCATAAGCAGAATCCAAGAGTGCTTACGATACTCATTGTGAATGCAGACAATTTTTTTTTTTTTGTTTAAACGACATCTCCCACATTAGGAATAAACATCCTGTGTCGTGGGGGACTTTACAAACATACATGAAACGGACACAAAGAACATCCAGACTCGGGACAATAATACGTTGATCACACAAAGTGTTGTACCGCGTGGGATTTGAACCCAAGACACTTGGCGCAGTAGCAAGCGGCATGGCGACCGCTGAAACCACTCGGCTAACCGTGCAGTCAAAAAATGCAACAATGCAGCATGGTGACCCAAACTATGGCGACCGAGAGATGCGTCTGCATCTTGCCTTGTACTCACCGACGTAACACGACAGCACGAGTGCTGTCATTTTATGTTGATCTTTTGTGCGCGGGTAGTACCGCCCCGGTGGAGCCTGCCTGTTCGTGCTGAAATGAGTGTGGATCTACTACCTTTTATCTGTTATGCTTTCTTATCTTTTTTAACTGCCTCTGCGGCGCAGTGATAGCCTATGCGACTACTCGATTCCCGGGTCGGACCAAATGTTTGTATGATCTACAAATATTTGTTTTGGAGTTTAGGTGTTTTCTATGTATAATATGTATGTATTTACAAAAAAAAGTATATAAGTATTTATATCAGTTGTCTAGTACCCATAATACTAGCTCTGCTTAGCTTGGGACTAGATGGCGTTGTGTGTAAGATGTCAAAATGAAAAACAAACCTATATATTTTACGATTTGACTTGGATTTCAATGAAATTTACTTTGATTCTTGAGGTAGCACATATACTGCTCTTAACTGTAATAACTGACAAACATCGCTTAAAAAACAAGTAGTTAAAAAAAGAAAATACAAAATTTTAGCACCTGCCGTAAATTTACTAGTACAAAATATTTTTATGAACAAACTTATAATATGTGAAATTACAATACGAATTATGTCCAACTTAAGTATTTAAACCTTAATAACCTTTTCTAACTTTAACTATTCCCAAAGTTCGTAATTCTAAATTTTAGAGATGTTGTTTTAATTACCAAATCATTGTTTAAAGTAACTTATTTGTTTTATTCAAACAACATGGTAATAAATTAGTCATAATACAGGGACTTTAAAAACCTATTTAATTATCTTTGTTACAGGTCCTCCAATTGAATCAAAACTTTATTTAGTTAAAAATTCAGTAGAGAACTCATTTCAACTATTTTGCTCGGTCTTTAAACATAAAGTTGTTGTACCATACATTGATTAAATTGCCATATGTGGACAATATTTTCATTGTGTAATTTATTAATTTTAATTTATAACGTTCCTGGTGCAAATGTTGTCCTATATGTATAATAATATTAAATATTTCGGACATTTAACACACAACGCTATCTAGTCCCAAGCTAAGCAGAGCTTGTGTTATACTAGACAACTGATATAAATACCTATATATATTTTTTGTAAATACTTATGTATCATACCTAGAAAACACTCAAACTCCGAAACAAATATTAGCAGATCATACAAACATTTGGTCTGACTGGGGAATCTAACCCGAGACCTCAAGCACAGCAGTCGCTTATACTATCACATGTGCCACCGAGATCACCTTTCCACCGGAGGGTTTTAGGAATAGGTTAAATGACCTGTAATATTTGCTCGATAGGTAATTCTTTTGTTTGATTTTTAAGAAGAAAAGGTACAAAAACTGTATTGTAAAAACAGTCTACGTAAAAAAAAATAATATGATAGGTAAAGCCTATTTCACCCATGCCATTATAACGAGTCTATTGACACGTCATTCATTAAAACTGATAATTTAGCTGCAACTCATATATAACTTTTTATATACGAAATAAATTTTTAACTATACAAGTATATATAAATAACAAGTACAAGCCTGCACAGTTGATCTAGTGGCTTAAGCGGTCGCCACGCTGTTTTCTAATTCGTCAAGTGTTGTGGGTTCAAATGCTACGACACAACGCTTTGTGTAATACACAAATTATAATTGTTCTGAGTCAGGGTTTTCTTTATGTTTTTGTGTGTGTTTCATTTATGTTCTTAAAACCAATCGCGATGCAGTCTTTTTAAAATAGAAAGAGTAAAAGAGGGATAAAATGTTTCTAAAACCACAATATTCTTATTCAAAACAAATTACTCTCGATAAATATTAAAATAGGCTCTAGACTTATATTCTAAATTTACATTTAGGAATATTTAAA